>JANHGB010014078.1:6531-19449 GCA_026283785.1 Coracopsis vasa | reverse complement strand
GGCTCCGGCGGGACCGTGCGCGGCGCTCGCGGGCCACGGCCGCCGCCTCCTCCTCCAGCGCTCAAAGCTGCCCCAGCCACAATGGCCTCCCGGTGCTCCACACAGGCCGCGCAGGCCTACGCCCCCTGACAGACAGCCCCTCAGACCAATCACAGCCCTCCGCCTGCGAAACGCAACCAATCAGGATTCGGAGGTGGGACCTAATAGCCGCTATATAAGGGAGGGCCCTGATGGACTGCAGTAGAGATGGGGACGTTTGGGCCAATCTGGGCGCAGCCCCCGTCCTCTGGCGTGATGTCATTATCGACGTCAAGCTATAGCTATGATGTCATCTTCCCAGTAATGTCACGAGTTGCTGTGGCTACAGCATAATGACATCAAGCGTTGTCAGCCTGTCACAACACACTGTGATCACCAACACACCATGGTCACCTCATACCCATGCTTTGGGGTGACAGCAATCTGCCCAGCCCCACAACCCAGGGTGATGCAGCAGCAAGCCCTGACCTGTTGCCTCTGCGATGATCACTGGGGCATGAACGTCCTTGGTTCTTCCAGAGTGAATGGTTCAGAAGGGAAGGGATTTATTCCCCCCCCAGGGTAGCCCAGCTATTTTTGACCCCACTCAAAAATCATAAGGTTTCTATACATTACCATAGCATCTGCCTTGATGTTAGGAGCACTTGGTTTTTAAAACAGGTGCTGACTAAAAATAAACTCCATGTATTTTTCCACCAATCCCGTGACTAATGAGCTTTCTTTTCTGTGATTTTGGTTCTCACAGATGATTTTAGGAAAATCAATTGATTTATTAAAAAATTACAGTGTAATGTATCACACAGACTAGATAACATCAGTTACTAATTCTAGACAGCCAGTAAAAGAGGACTTTGCATCACTTACCAAAACAGGTTGGGTACCCAGTAACATATTCTTGGCATCTAGGTCAGATTATCACTATGCTTTTCGTTATGATTTAGGTTCTTTCATGTGGTTATAAAAAGTACTAGAGAAGTTTCCAGTAAGAAGCTCCTGTTACAACAAGCTAGTATAACACTTTCAATTTATTAACCTACATAAGCATTCAAACATTTCCAGCAAGCCTGTAGAGGAACATCTTAAATAAAGCTTTAGTAGCCAATGATTTAGTTCATAAAATGCCAAATACTATGAATTCTGACTGTTCCAAAATAACAAATGAGCAGAGATCTTTGTGTAACAGCCTTATTTCATTAAGGTTCATAGATGCTCCTACTGGAAGTTGGTTCACAACTAGCGAAGTGTGTGTTTGCAAATATATAAGTTAATTAAATAAGGCTTTAGTCCTAGCTTAGAGACATATTTAGCATTCTCTTAGTTGCTGGTAGAGGGTAGTGAGTTTTCTTACATATATTCCAGTGTCTGTAGTTTAGATACTACATTAAATATAAATTTATGGCATCTTTTTCTTGGCCTAGGAGGCAATTTTCTGACCATAAGCAGCATATGTAATAATACAGACACAGCTTCTATTTTTACCTGCAGAAAATTTCTTCCCCCATTCATCTACCTTAGCAGAAGGAAAAAAACAAAGGTTTAATCAGTAGCTGGTGTCAACTACAGTAGGAGCTACAGTCTGAGATTACACTATTGTTTCAACACATCTGGCAAAACACCGATGAACAGTCACCAAACTGAGTTCTCCTGTACTCATGTGTAAGCTACCCAAACCTGACACACTATTCTGCAACACAGCTGCTGGATAAGGAAAAGTGAGGCGTTCCTACATGGGAGACCTGTGTGACACAGGAAGAACTAGGCCAAGAAACAAAGAACTCTGATATCAGGATTTAGGCAAGACTAGAGGAGAACACTGTCACTTGTAACAGAGTACTACAGTGTTGTCCTTGCGTTCAGACCCTAGATGGGGAGTCATCAAGTTCAACAAAAAAACAAAAGAAACACAAAAAAGAAGAATTCATATACTCTTTTAATTGCATTGTAATCTCATTGTACACTCTTCAAACAGAAACATCACTTGAAAGACATTCGGTTCCCTTATTTTGTTATACTGTACATGTTATGCAAATAAGAGCTGGGGTGGCATACAAAACAAAATGGTGCTCTGGCTTTTCAAATAATTAGTTGAGAGAAGCAGAAATTTAAAACATTGTGGGGAATTGACAGCCACAGAAGAGCTTTGCAGATGACTGGTTGAATACGAAACACAGATGCAAAGGTGGGGGGAAAGCTGGGGAGGAAGAGGGACAAGTTTCCAGTTTGATGCTGAAGTAAGAAAAAACCCCCCTAACAACTGTACACAAGTGTCAACATGCTCAGTATTTACATTCTGAGCATTACCAATGCTACAGATAAGCAATGTACTAAAAAAAATAACTTAAAGAAAGCTATACAATTGTAGTTATAAATACTATATCTTTAAAACTAGTTAAGTAGTGTAGGCTAAAAAAAAAATGTTCACAGTTACTCTGAAGAGAGCTGTATATATATATTGCACAGTAAAAAAATTCAGTATACCATGTGTAAACAATTTTTATCTTCTTTGGCAATCTCAGGACTTAGAGGAATAGCAAAAGCACTTAGGTACAAGGCACGTCAAAAGCTTTTAAAGCTGCAAGATAAATCCTTGTGACACTTTCCAGTTAGCACTGTCATTCTCTTTAGAAAAACGTGTACTCATCAATTCAGAACAACACATTTCTGCAAGTATAACTCAGAGGTCTGGTGAGAAAAACATCAGCTGTTCATGGTTGTTATTCTACAGTAACAGATTTGGCCAAGTTTCTTGGAAAGTCCACCTAGAATGAAGAGACAGACTTTCAGTATCTGACAGTAATACTGACATTCTGCATTTCACAGTTCATTTAGTGTGCTTTTTTAGACTTCCTAATGAGTTCTGCTTTGTTCTAGACACATTAACACACACAAGAGACTGCAGATAATGACTCACTGTTGAATTCAGCCTTGCTTCCAAAGCCCTCCTAACAAATACATATTTGTTTTGCTCAGTGTACCTTCCCAACGCAGTCATCATTATCAAACTGACACACCTAGCCAGTGCCAAACTAAGCTGTACAAAGCACTGACCTATTTCGTGTTAAAGTGCAATAGCACATTTTTAGTTCTCTGAAAAAGTCCTATCTGCACTCTTAACTAGAAGGATACCAATTAGAAAAAATATACAGCTGAAGAATTAGCACTGAAACAACACCTCTACTACCCCAGTCGCTATAAGCTCCACTATTACCACAGTTCCTTCTTAGATATGCCATATAACTAAGTCTCTCACTTTACACTGATAGGAGGAAGTTCAAAACTGCACTAACTGGAGTGCTAAATACAGAAAGCACTTACATCATATCCTCTGAGAACAGCCAGGTGGAATGAAAGCAACTGGAGAGGAATAACACTCAAGATTCCTTGAAGGCAGTCAACTGTATGAGGCAGCTCAATGGTTTTGTAGGCAAATTTTGAGCTTTCTGTGTCTTCTTTAGAACACAGAATGATTGGACGACCCTGAAAATAAAATTTTGCAGTGTTAAGAGGTGGCTTAGGACTGCTTTGAAGTAGCCATTCACAGCATGCTTGTAGTATGTTTGAAGGCACTCAGATAATTAAAAGACAATGTTGGTCTTGCATTAAGGAGTTTTTTTATTCACTGGTTTATGAGACTGGAATATTTTCAACCTAGAGAGTTTTAACGTTATTCCATTTACTTCAAAAACCAAAAACCATCCACATGCAATCACTTTTCACTAGCGTTGTTAACCTATAATAACTACCTACAATGCAGATACAGTTTGTATTTATAACAATAATTAAAAAAATCACCAATACATCCTTTTTCTGAGGCACAGTCAGCAGCAATACATCATACACAATCTCCTTCTCTATTACACTCTGTTAGATAAACAGCTTACCTGTCGAGCAGTGACCTGTTGCAGAGCATTCTGGCACTTGGTGAAACAAGGATCCTTCATTATCACCATGATAACAGGCATTTGTTTATCTATGAGGGCCAATGGCCCATGTTTCAGCTCACCAGCCAGGATACCTTCAGAGTGCATATAGGTGATTTCTTTTATTTTCTAAAAAAAAGCAAATATCATCAAGTTACCAGTAAATCAGATGAGAAATAAAAGCCACAAGAAGCAAAACAGGAAGGCTGTACATCTGCCACTTAAATACAGACTCATGGTACTAAGTTGGTATTTTCAAAGGTCAGCTGGAGGAAGCACAGCTTGCCCCTTGACATGCATTTGCAGATAAAGAAAAGGAGTAATCAACAGGAACTTTAAGAAACAAACACCCAGCAAAACCTTGGCTAATGCAGTCTACCTTTAACATTTCAAACTTCTGCAGGAGGTGGATGCGTGTCCATTCCACCAGAGTGCTCATAACAATTCATGTTTCCTGCATGACCATCTCATATATAAAAGCACAGTGTGCTGATGTTGATGTTTAATAGATTCATTTAACACTATTTATTATGTGAAAGAAACAAGAAACTTATTATTGTATCCAGCTTCACCTTATGTGTTCAATCCAACAGGACTAAATACTCTTAGTTACAGATAGCAGGTTCTACTGCAGTACAATTTACTGCAGCACCATTAAGTTGAAATATTAGAAATAAACTATGTTGTAGAAACCACAACACGGTTGTAGAAAAGCTCATTTTAAACAACATCTAACAATATATTGAGAAGTTCTTACCAGAGCTCCTTCCAGACAAGTGGCATAATTATACCCACGACCCATAACCAGCAGTGACCTTTGTTTGTACAGTTCAAGAGCTAAGTCATGTATCTTCTCATCCAAGGACAAGACTTCTTTAATCATCTCTAAAGGGACACACAAAAAGAACCTATTAAAAAATTTTTTAACTGGAAAAGGTAGTTTGCTTGTAGTAGGATGTTCTAATGATCTGCTAGGATAAAATACACTTAATATAATTCAAACATTCACTTTGCATCTTTGACTGCAGTTTAAGGATATTTTCCTCCAGCCTTATTTACAGTAACAAATTTAAATCAACTATTGGTTTAAGCAGTGCTCACATATCCCATTTGTATTTCTAAAGGAAGCTGTGAATATCCATTTTAAATCACCGGTTTAGGAGATCAAGTAATGCATCTCATACTGTATTAGAAACTACTTTACTGTAATTAGAAAACCTAACCCATGAAAATTGTGATCTTCCTGCCAACTTTCTTGGAAGGGTGCTTGTAAAATTGGCCATTAGTGCAGAAACTAATAGTCCATTTTTCTTGTACTGTCAGCTTTTCAGGAGGAGGGGGAGAGCAAAACTTCAATGAGAAAGAAACATCCCCAGTAGTATTTTATATTACCCATTAAACAACATCCCCTGTCCCTCCTAAACCCCAAAATATCAATATACCTGGCAATGATTTTAGTCCACTAATGATTTCCTGTCGCCTTTTCTGCAAGGAAATTCTGTCTTCAGACATCATTAAGCCAAACATTACAAGAGACACGAACTGGCTGGTATAAGCCTGCAGACAAAACAAAACATTTAGCAGTTAAGTCTGCAGAGAGTTAGTATCAGCTCAGTTTGAAGTGCTACAATTAAAGTTTTAATTGGATTCCACAGGGCTGAAGTATGAAAGTCAAACCCTGAACAGCAATTACCTTTGTGCTTGCCACACCTATCTCAGGTCCTGCATTGATATGTACACCACAGTCAGTTTCTCTCGATATTGAGCTTCCAACTGTGTTTGTGATGCCAACTGTTAGGGCACGATGTTTCTTACAATACCTCAAGGCCATAAGTGTATCTGCAGTTTCACCTGGAAAACATTTACCTCATGACTTCAGGTTGACAGAGGATAATATTAATTCCTGAAAAGTATGGTTCCTGAAAAGCAGGAAATTCTACACAGTGTGTTCTAAGTAACTGCAGCCACAATGCAAAATGCAACTGAAAACAATCACTCACTCATTGTCTATGTATTTGAATCAAGCTGGAAAGATACTTGAATTCAAGCCAAATCTGGCCCATTAGCCATCACCTTCCTTCGCAGCATGCAGAAAACAATAAATCATTGGCTTTTTATTCTACAGTTTGCACTCAAGTGAAGACAAACAGTAAACACAGCTTACCTGACTGACTTATAAAAAAGCACACATCATCTCTGAATACAGGTGTGTTTCTATCCAGGAAGTCACTAGCAAGTTCCACCATCACTGGTAACTCAGTTAATTCTTCCAATACTTGTCGAGTCTGTATTCAAGCAGCACACAATATTTGTTAATATTGTCACCCATAAAAGCCTTGATATCTTAAAAGTCAGAGATAATCTAAATGGATTCTTATTATAATAACTGGTAATTACAGCATACCAGAGCTTTAAAAAACAAGGTGAAGAAAATGAATTTCTAGCATGGTAGATAACAGCATCAGAGCATTAATAAATATTGTGGCACAAAGGAAAACTAAAAGGGTGAGATCCCTCAATTAAAGCCAAACTTTGAGATACAGAGAAAAACCAGATGAAAAGCTATTGTCTATAAACCCACAACCAGGAGTTAATATATGCATTTAGCTAAGGCTGAACATACAGCAACTGCAGCATGGTAGCTGGTCCCACAGCCAATAATGATCAGTCTTCGGCATCTTCTGATTTCTTTGAGATGATCCTTCAGCCCCCCCAGCAGAACTGTAAACAAACAAGCAAGCAAGAATATATCAATGGTGTATTTTATGTTCTAGCTAACATGTTCAAAATGTGCAGGCTTAGTGCAGCCTGAGTGGCTGCGCTCAGTTACCTGTGCTGCTCTCAAAATTCACCCTGCCTCTCATCGTGTTCACAACTGATTCTGGTTGCTCGAAAATTTCCTTTTGCATGAATGCACTGAAGTTCCCTGTTTAGAAAAACATTACATGGTTAAGCTTCTGTTTGTTATTTGAAGTCTATTACAGTTAAAAAGAGTCAACTTTTAAGATGACCTTCAGTAGCAAGCTAATTTGACTGTGTTAGCTTAAACACAAGCTTAGGAACAGGCGAGAAGAAGGGAGGGACTGGTAGTTCCTCTATTTGGTTGGTTTCATTTCTTAACTCTGACAAGGTAACTGAATTCCTTTTTAAGGAAACTTCTGTATTACACTTCGGTTCTCCCTTTACAGTGAAAGTAACTATAACATGTTAACACAAGTTAACACTAAATATTGAGAACTTTTCCAAGGCTAAAAATGGGTAGGGTCCCACACCACCCATCTTCCCTTGGTCTTAAAGCTTGAAATTGTCAACTCCCAGTACAAAAAGCCTTAATATAAGGTAATTTTCCACAACAAATTAGCAGGGTTTTGCCTTATCTACTACACAGTCGAAGTCCATCTTTGATGATACTTGCTTATAGATGTTCAACCCACCCTTCATGATTTGCTGCAATTCCATCTGCAAAGTTTGGATGGCCCGGGAAGGATCATCACTAGCTGAACGCTCGAGACGGTGAATTGAAAGCTTCCCATCAGTTACTGCTGCAATGTCATCATCTTCTAAGAAAATTACTCTGTTGGTATGCTCAATGATAGCACTACAGGAAAAAACAGAAGCAAAAGAAAGTTGACATGTCAGTAAGAGCTGGTAGCAGGATTCAAAGCAATTAAATACGCCATACAGCACTTCCATCTTCCTTTTGGACATCACTACAGATAGAGCAATCTTAAAGGAAATGGCTCCATCTGCTGCTCCTCCTGCACTCTCACAGGTACCTGAAGCAGAAGGCTCGGGAACCACAGCATCTTGCATCAGCAAGTTCCTGCTGATTTGATCTTGCCAATCTGATGGACCCCTAATAAGGCCACAGTCTTGTTTCTGAGATAAATGCATACCTGATGTCCAGATTCCTGTTGAGCTATTTCATCCTCTGATAGATTAAAATATCAAAACCTAGACTAACCTATAGTCTGCCCAAATACTCAGGTGATAGTGTCTGTTTGTACCTAACTTATCTTCATATACTGGATGTATTATATATAGAGGCTAACAACTGGCAGATATTGCATATGTTTAACACTGATGTTAAGTCTTCACATTTTACATTCTTAGCCTGGAAGCTTTATGAAGTTGCCTGGATTAGAAACTATTCTATCAGAAAACAATTGTACAGCACAAGATTTCCAGAACTATCTTACTTCTAAAGAAAAACAGTATTTTGAGAAACACTTAAGTACTTGTACTACCTTGCATCTGAAGCAAAGAAGAATTCTACTGCCTTATCCCCAACAGCATGAAGGCAGGTAGAGCTGTCCAGTCTTTTCACTCGTGAATTGCACATGTTCTTCACATTCTCGATGTTGCCTAGAAAGGAAATGAGATACTTTAAATGCAAAGCCAGATCTGTTCAAGTTAAGAGATTACAGACTATATAGATTCAAGGTATCAGAGTTACACAAGTATTTGGGGGGGATGGGATTTTTACATGAACTACACATTTAGCAGTATAAAAATATAACATCCTCAGCTAAAAAGCTATTTGGGATATCAGATGGTAGTTTTATAGCTGAAAGACCAATTAACCTAATTTCTAATCGTAAAGTAACAACAATTTTAGTTCTTAAAAATAACGTAATTGGATTTCTCAACTCACATGTTCTATATAAAACAGGAATCTGGTCAGTGGAGAGCTTGTACTTGCTCCTAACCCCAATGAGCAAAGGACTCCCTCTCCTACAAAGGGAAAACACACAAGTTTAAAAAGAGAAAGCTGCATACAAAACAGCCAAAGGACATCTGTGAAGTTGAAAGACAATATCCCATCTAGCTTCCTAAAGAGGAAGATCCTCCTCAACCCTCATCCTAAAGCCATCACATGGCAGGAGTTCTATAAACTTGGCTTGTTCCTGTAAGATTTGCCAAATATTATAATATGAATAAGTACCATAATGCCTTGGTCTTTCCCCATGAACTACACCTGAGTAGAGGAAAACGTATATGAACTAGTTGTTTTCCTTCCAGTAATCACAAAACAGCTTAGCACAGGCCTCAGTTTGAATACCTTTATTTAAACAAAGCTTACTCTGCTTCTTTAGTGAGCCAGCACTAAACTCCAGTGCTCTTTACTATAGAAATTCTGTTTCAAACTTTAACCTTTTAAGTTTAGAAATGTCAACCATCACTACTGCACCTCTGAGAATATAGAATATTCAGATCATTTTTAAATTATAAGGCTCACATGCCACACTGAAGGGATTAAAATAAAATTAAAAGAACCCCACAGTAATAAAAGAGCAATTCACACACATAGCGCCTCAGATCACAAGTTTAGCTTCTCTTAATCCCCTCATCCTGAAAACCCAAACCTGAACCACATATAGAATAGATCATTTCAGAAGATGTTCTCCAGTTAGAGTGATGGTACAGCTGGCTTTTCCACAATTTTAATATAGACCCATTTTAGGGCACAGAAGCAATAGGCTTTTTGGTTGTTGTATAAAAGAGTCTTTATTCCTCCTGCTAATTCACTTGCGACTTTAATATCTCTACATTTCCTGAAAGTTGTTTTCCAAGTCATAAATAAAAGCAGATCTTATACAGAAAAAAACCCTCATAAATTCTACAACCATTATAGAACACTATTTGTATAACCTGTTTGTATGATGTCACTTTAACCAACCTGAACATGCTTCTCTCAGTCTTTATTCAATGTGAAGTAAACTTGAACAATACTCTTTCCCCCTTTTTTTGATATAGAAGTGTTGACACACTCTCAATACAACCTTAGCAACATAAGATACACTGAGTTTCTTTATTGACACACTGTAACAGGTACAAGAACACACTATGGGAATGAATTTGTGGGTAGTATGTTCCAAGTGTGTCATTTGAATGATCTCCAACCCATTGTGTATTTGCATAAAGCAAGAAAACATCATCTGGTTACTTTTCACTATTGTCTTTGCATCCTCCAAAAGCGAATAGCCACAGCTAATTTATTACACAAAATTATGTTAAAGATTATAGAGAATCAAAACAAGCCTCTGGAAATGCGGTGATCTGCAGTCAGTACAGCTCAAATTAAGATATATTTAATAGTCAGTTCAAGAGTTGCTCAGCAGAATTTTGCTGCATTTCAAAAGGATTCCATTAGTGCAGTTGCCTTCTGAGTTTTGGTTAATTAAGCACTTTAAACATCAGTATTTTAGTATCTTTACGAGATGACACTGTTGGTTTTTACCACCTAAAAAGCTTAAATTATGTATAAAATGGACTTTTACTAACCTGGTAGCAACAGCTTCACCTGGGTAATGGATGCTCTTGAAAACCAATGCAAAAGCACCTTCCTGGAAACCATGCAAACAGAAGAGAAACAAAAAAGCCTTAAACAACTTATCTCTATTAGTTGCATCTCATTAAACTGGGGCCCCTCTTCCTGAGGTGGCTGTGAAGGAAAGCTCTTTACTACTATCAGGAATCTCTTCCTGGAGGGCAGACTGCACCTTTAAAGGAATTGGTCATGGAGCAGAACAAGCTAAAACGCACGTACCACTGCAACAGCTGAAAGATCAGGCTGTGCGCGCTCAGCCTCTCTTCAGAAACAAAAACAATACCTCCTAATGCAAGGGTTAAGAAAATCTCCAAGATGTTACTCCTAATCCACATGAAATCTGTTAGACATTTACTTTCAGAAAGATCTGTAATATGAACGTGCATGTAGCTGCGTTTTATCATGCATTTTCAGCTAAGATTCTGGAGTTACTACTTCTAGTTTAAGAAGTAAATTCTCATTAATGTATTTTAAAAATAAATAAGTAAGAAAACCTCCCTCCACCAAAAAAACACCCAAACAAAATCAACAGTGCAAGAATTAAAAACTAGGAACACACAAACAACCACTCTATAGTATTACCACAGCTTGCAAGCTTTAAGAGTATTCCAAAATCAGGAGCAAACCCCCCAATGTGCAAACAGAAGAGAGATGGTAACATCCACTTCTCCCACAGGGACTCCAGTCAGACTACTCTGCTCTTGTCCTGTGGTCAGTTGAAGTCACCCTTCCCCTCAAAAAGGTGGTTCCTATTCCCTCTTGCCCCATAGAGGTCTTTACTTCATGCATATTTCGGCCCTGCTCTAGGGGAATCTTACAGAGCTGCTTTAGAGAGTAGAAAGGGGAGGTGAAAAGAGCATAAGAAACTGCAGGAAAGGGAGGGAAAACATCTGCCCGGAGACTGGGGGAGGAAACAAAGCAAGCTTTCTCCAAGTCTGTAATGCATCTATCAACGTTTTTAAGCATTCACAGGCTAAGTAACAGTAGATTCCCACTTCACAGTTTGGAAACTTGCTACACGGTGAATCAGAACAACTTGTTAGATCTATTTCCAAACAGGGGAGCCAAGGCATTAGGCAAACTTGAATCGCAGCAGTGTTTTAACATGATCAGAATAGCCTTTAAGAACACACTGCCCTTTAGGAGAGATTTCAGCCCCCAGAGGCTCCTATGATTTTGTTTAATGAAGCTGCTTCATTAAGAAACTGTGATACCCTCTTGCTTTAAAAAAAACAACCCCAACCAATCAATCAAACAAACAGAAGAAACCAAAACCCACCAAACAAAAGAACACTACTAATGCAATTTAAAGATTTACCATTGAAAAGCCTTTGAAGTTTACAAAGTTTTAATCTCATTTCTTGGTCTATTAAGCATTATTTAGAGGCAAAAAAAAGCATAATTTGCAGCACCTTCTAAGGACTCCTGCAGAGGATCTAGATGCATCACTGCATCTAGATATACTAAGAAATACTAAGGAACTCTACAAATAGCTTATACTATAAGAAAGGAACTTCCCACTTACCAACTGTTGAATAACTCTTTCTACCAAGGCTGAAAAACTGGTGTCCTCACTTTCTCTGTTGTCATACATGTATTTGATCAATTTAGGGATGGTTTCTGTATCCGTTTCAGATTCAAATTCATACCCTTTGCTCTCCTGAAATATCATATAAAAGGAAAAAAGGTTTTCATCCTCAGGTAAGAAACACTGAAGAGCCTCTTGGCTGCCTCCCACCCGAAACTGCACAGTAAGACAGACTGCATGGAGCACTGCATGGTAGATATTTATCACTATAGACAAAATATAAAGACTTATTTTGTCATAGCTACTCTTTCAGAAATACTATAATAACACATGTAGTAAGACTTGCTTAGCATCTGTCAAGCAACAAGAGACAGGAGGGAGCCGACTCCACACACCCTCTCAAAGAATTTGAGTGTAAATTGCTACTTTAAGTACTTTGCATTTAGGATTACAATAACTTTACCAGCACCTGAGTATTTTTGTTAGGTACACTCCTTCACACTACTATTTTATAGATGAAACCAAGAAACTTGAATTCAGATTCCAACAAACTCATGAAAGATCTGATGACAGTTGGTGGAGCAGTTGTAGAAACAAGTTGTCACAGACTCACCAGAAATTTTCTCAGGTCCTTATAATTTGTGATGATTCCATTATGGATAACAACAAACTCTAAAATGAAATATATACATATTAATCAGTAATGAATAATTAATATATTTAACTTAGAATATAAAATTTTAGGGGGAAAAAAGCAGCTCAGAAGTACACTAGAAACTACCTGCTATAGCTTTCAGACCTATAGTTTATCACAACATGGACAAAAGAAAGTGGAGGCTTACAAATTCTGAAGGCATACAAAGGTTGCTCCAAATCATTAAGACAGTTTTAAACTACACCCAGTAAAATGGCACCAAGCCATCTCATGTGAAAAATGATACAACATCTCCCTTTTCCAGCCCAGACAATATCGATGCGTTTACATTTGCAGTCTTACCTTTTAAAACAAGAATGCTGTAGTTTGACTAACTTGCATCCGTTTTCAGATAATAGATTTCATTAATCTTTTACAGTGTCACTTTAGCCTCAGAAGAGGCTAT
>JANHGB010014076.1:22685-34262 GCA_026283785.1 Coracopsis vasa | reverse complement strand
ACCTGCAAGATTTTGTTATACTTTTCTCTCCCCTGTCCAGCTGAGGATGGGGGAGTGATAGAACAGCTTTGGTGGGCACCTGGTGTTCAGCCAGGGTCAACCCATCACACCCTCACCTCAGCTGGTACTGTGGGCTGCCATCTGCTTGCCCTGTTAGCTGATTTGGTGGTAATGCCTATGGAACTGAGGCAGCATAATACTCCCTTGCTGTCTGCTAAATGTCAGCGCAAAGGAGGGAGGCAGGAGTGGGCAGAGGTCTAACTGGGACTGGAGGACAGGGAGCAGGCTGTCTCCTGCAGAACCATGAGAGAAGGGAAAGGTGGAAGCGTGGCCTGGTGCTCAGTGCAGGGCTTTGCCTGATGGCTAGAGAGAGCAAGTGCAATTTGGCTTGGTGACTTGGCTGCTTGTGTGCATTTGTGCATGGCTGTTGGGTTGAGCAGAGGGAACAAGACCTTCTGTCCAGCTCTCTGCCTGCATGGGTACATGTGTGTCCTGTTAGGGCTGTGCGGTTTCCTGTATGATCCCCAGTCTGAACTGAACCACTGTGTTTTCAAGCTGTATAAAAGAACAACCCAGTTCCTGAGTTTCTCATTTGCGCTGAGGTTTTGCTTTCAGGTTTTCCTTTGCAATGATATTGGATAGAAACTGTTCTCCATTTTTATTTTTTAAGCAAAAGGGAGTGCAGACTCTTAAGTTGGGCCTTGTTTCTTACACTGTGGTGTTTAGAAATAACATAAATCAACAAGTATCAAAAGTAACAAGAAAGTAATTGTGGTGGTGGACCCTACAGATGAGAATCTTGCAAATGTAATTGGAGGTCACTGTAAGTCCCACTCCCTGATCAAGAATCTGAAGACCACAACAAAGGGTTTGTGTTGCCTGTATGGACAGAAGACTCGGTGATCTACGTTGCCTTAACTTAACAAAAGCAGAGGTATTCTGGGAGAATGAAGCCTAGCTCCCGTGGTTGGTAGAATGAAGCCACTTTCTACACACAGGTATTCTCAGGAATTAAGATAAAACACTTTAATTCACCTTCTTCCTTGCTTGTCTTTTTCCCACTCTTCTCTCCTCTTCTGACTGAAGTTGTTTAGGGAGGGAAGGTTTTGCCACCTCAGTGCAAAAATGCACTTGTGGAAAGAGCATTGTGTGTTCACCTGAGTGTGCTAGAGAAAAAATGATTCTTTTAAATAGAAGCAACATTTCACTAGTGAAAAAGGCCCAACATCAAAAAACAAGGCAACATAAAGTGCTAAGAGAAGGGCAAACAAGTGATGGGGGGGGAATCTCCAATTCCACTGCTAACAATAAAGGAGGGGTGTCTTATCTCCTTCTGTTATTGTCCTGCAATAGAGAACAATGTGGATCTTGATGAGACAGGCCCACTCTGAAGCATGTTTTGTTTTCCACTTGGATTCCCTGTTATTTATGTTTAAAGTCACCCTGAGACCAGGCTTGAATGCTCCTTATTCTATGTTACCATTCAGGTTTCTTTTCTCTCTCCTGTCCATTGCTTGACAATGTGCACTAGTGGGTGTCACTGCAGCAGAACACTGTCTCAACATGCTCCCAGCTGTTGAAAGGCGAAAGAAATGCAAGGGCAATTACTTTTAACTCTAAAATGCTGCTTAACCCAGTAGCCTAGGAGAGTTGCTCACAGCACCTTTCTTTTAGCACTTCTATGGGCCATTACCCTGCTGGGATTAACAACCTCTCTTTCCCTGCCATACACACCTTACCCCATCACCTGCTTCTCTTGTACTTGTCTTTTCCCCAGGCACTAATGAAATTACCACTGAAACTGATTACAAGTAGGGGTGGAGCACTTTGACCAATGAACCCACACCTGTTTGTGTGGTTGACCTTTAATGATCCAGCTCTGTAGATGTGTGTAGTTTAATTTGGGTTTTTAAGGCCTGCTCTAGGAGGAATCTGTAGTTTCATTTGCCATCAAAACGTGACCCCTGCTGGAAGACAAGGGACATGACTTTGACTTATTAATATGGTAGACAACCCAGGCACAGAGAATATAATAGATGTGATTAATGTGACACTTCACAGCTGTCACTGATTGCAGGAAATCACAAGTAACTAAAAAATGGTTAGCTTAAAAAGACTTCTTAAAGTATTCACCCAACTGCAAAGCTAAAAAAAATACAATTTTTTTTTCTCATTTGTGGAAGTAGGTTTTACAGAATTGCAGGAACCTGTGAGCTCTTTGTGCAGGGGTGTGTGTGTGCCTTTTTTATTTGGGATTCTGGGTATTGGAATCTGTTGGCAGGAAGTTCTCAAAAAAACTCAAAGTAGCAACAATGCATTTCAGAATGTAGTTCGTTCCTAGATTTATACCAGTTTGGCATTTTCTCAATGGCATAATAGTTAAATAAAAACAAAGAGAGTGTCAGGCTGGTAGAACTTTTTAAAACATGTCTAATTTACTGTGTAAGGAAAATAAATTCCATTTGTGAAGGCCCTAGGCCTGCTATGGTTGCCATGTGGGCAGAATCAGTTTTCTGCTGGCCTGTGTCTTTTAAAATGAACCAGCTGGAGTGAGTATCACTGCCTGTGAAGTTAGATGATGTTGATGTGTAGGTGACAAGTATCTTGCAGAAGCAGGTATTTCTGAAATGAAATGGCTGTCAAACAGAAAAAGGTGCATGCGTGGTAGGACAGAAACCATGTTCCTGGGATATAAAGGTGGAGGAGGTGGCTAGGTACCTGAAGGTGCATCAAGAACTGAAAAATGAGACATGGCTTTTGGGGCGTAGAGGAGCTGTTAACAGCAGAGGCTGTTGTAGTGTCCTCAAATCCATGTCAGAGTCTAGGAATGCTGTCTGTAATTAAACCAGTCTCTGGGCACTGTGGGCATGCTCCCTGTGGGGCAAGTGGAGGTAGCAAGTGAATTCTGGCAGGTGTTGCCCTTGGTTCTCATAGCAGGACCACAAAAGGTACTCTTGTAGAAAGACTTTGTAGTAAGTTCTAGCAATTACAGTGTCCATGCTGGTTTTCTGAAGGGGGCCTTGATGCTAAGCATTTTTTTGTTTGGTTGTGTTTTTTTAATTGGTATCATAACTCTGAGAGGTTTTAATAAGTAGTTGTTACAGGCAAAAAAGCTAATGCTTATACAGATAAATGAGCATGTATTATGTTTATAGCTTATATAAAATATATATGCTTACAGCATGGTTAGCCTGTGAGTTGGCTGACAAGTCCCAGTCTAGAACCAGAGCAAGAGCTGATGTGTCCTGAATGGTCTCAGAACTGGAGCCTAAACACTGACTGAAGCAGAGTTAATCAGTGCGGTGGATCTCAGTCAGTGTCAGCTGAGGGTAATCTGTATTCAGAGTTGGCCTCTCACAGAAGTTGGTGTCATCTTGTTTTGGGTTTTTGAAGAGTATTTCAGATTTCATTAAAATAGCACTGAGATTTATATATCCCCTGGAAAGCTCTATGGGACTGCTGCTTTGATACCAGGTACAGGAACAGTCAGCCAAGCATGAAACAGGGTCCGCCCACATAAACATTTGTTAGAGTGTTAAGGTTCAGTTTCAAAATAGGCAAGTGGAAGCAGCAAAATTTTATAAACCCTGCTTTGTTGTTAAAGCCCAAAGACTTCCTGTTTTGGGATCTCAGGGCTGTTTCTATTTCCACTATAAATGGTGAGAGACTGACCATAAACCTAATGTTTACTTTCATGACTTCTGATGCTTTCTACATGTGCTTAAGCTGTTTTCAGGTGACCATGATGTTTTGCCAAAAATTGAAAGGACAGTTGGAAAAAGTACTTTAATGTCAGCATAAGCTTTAAAACCTTTTTCTTCATTGGTATTAAAGAGACCATCACCACAGTACTGGATACCTTTGTCATAAATATTACATTATTGTTACAAATCAACTGAGATTTTAGTGTTTTCATTCAATTCTTCGTTACAGTCCTCATGGAACAGAATATTTAATTGGTAGTTTTTATCTTTAAAGTCAGTGAATTAGCCACAAAGTAATCTCCATTTAAAAATATTGTTCTGCAATAATGCCACGTACTTATGGCACTCACAGGGGAAAGCTGAAGTGTAACTATTCTGTAAGAACTTATGCAAGTTAATTGTTCAGTGTCATTTATTATGAATTTACCAATAGTAAACTGAACTAAAAGATAGAAGCGTGAAAGTTTAAAAAAAAAAAAAAAAAGGCAAAATCTTGGGGACTATTTTTGTAACTATCTGAATTTAGAAATTAGATACACCAAAATTGAAGTGGGCTAGAAATAACTACCGAGGAAATCCCAAGCGGCCATTAGAACAGCCATGAAACTGAGTGGCAATTCCTTGATATGGTCACAGGAGCTGTGACTGGATGCAAGCATGGGCTCTACCTCTTCATGGAAAATGAGTTCTTTTAGTATATTTTGCAAGAGAGCGAGCTACAAAGATCAGTTCTAAAAGCATTTTGGGTCTGCAGAAACTCTCTCATCTCATTTTGACAGTCACCATTGCTGAAAATAGATGGCTCCTACCAGCAGCACAGGCTAGCCATAGCTGATGGTGTAGTTATAACTGGAAAGAAAGGAAGGGGCAGGTTGTAGTGTGCTGTTTTTTCTTGTTTTAAGAGTGAAGCAAGGGATAGGGTATTTAAAATATACTTAAGGACATCACGGATTTGTCACTTCTTTAAATACAGAAAATTAGATGTTATCTGAAGATTCTGTTTTAAGTTTTTCCAGGGCTATTCCTATGGGACATGAATGCAAAATAGATCTCTGGTCTGGTTAAGGTCTAGCACTGTGAAGGGGCTTGGGGTCTCGTTGTTAATTTATCATTTTTTTGCATGTCTGTTTAGAAATGAACCTGCCAAATACAGAATGTCTTGGTTTGAAGGGACCTCCTGAAGTCTACCAGTGCAACCAAGCCCCTGGTCAAAGCAGGTATCATTCCATCAGGCTGCTCAAGGATGTGTCCAGTTGAGTCTGCAGCTCGTCCAGGATGGGGATTCTGCAGCTTCTCTGAGCAACTGGCAGCAGCAAGTCTGGTTTCATATTCCTCTTTCATCTGGGGCTGACTGTGCTTCAGTTACCCTATCAGTAATCCTGCTGCAGGGGGGAGGAGGTTACAAGACAGATATGCCATTGAAATCTCCTGTTAAAGACTTACCTGCTGCGTACAAAGAAGTTTCATCTGTTGTCGACGCGGAAGTCACAGACGCTCCACACAATCCATATGATTAAGGCAGATGCCAACTTTATTGCCCAAATAGCTTGGTTTATATAAGTATTTCAGTTCCTGCTCATGCGTAAGCCATCTGTTGATTGGTTAGCATGCGCTGTCCACGCGCCTAAAACAATAATTTGATAGCATAAGGCCTTCTGATCACGCGAATGATTCCCTCAGCCTGTAGCTTGTCTTGTGTCCTGCTTTCAGTCACGTAGGCCCAACTTTGTTCAGCTTTTCGTGCTTATTTCATCAGACTTTGTAGCAACAGTTAGCCTTGTTCAGCTTTTCGTGCTCGCTTCATCAAACTTGTAGCAACAGTTAATCTTCGCTGCGTCCTTGAGGCCTGCTGCCTGCAAAGGCCTCTGGCTCATGGAATAATCGGTTCCATTGTGCCGGGGTTGTTCACTATATGTCCATTGTTTTCCAAATATCCCACAATCTGCAATTGATGAAGCTCCTGCGATTAGAGTTGCTAATGTAAAGCAACTGCTGCTCGTGTGTCAGCAGATTATCCCAGGTTGCTTCCACCCACCCCATTGGCAGAATTTTCAATCTGTTCATCTCTGCATTTACATTAGTGGCACCAAATTTCCTCTCACAACAGACAAGATTTTAAATAGAATGGGTATTCTATTTTGCTTTGATTTGAATTTTAAAGAAAAGTACTGTTGCAGTGTGAACCTTTATAGCTTTTCATGAGCCTTATTACTCTGAAAGGGAGTCTGACAAAGCTATACCTTCAATGACATGCAGCAAATTGAAAAGGCAAGCAGGTGCTGGGTTAATTCAGGGAAGGCAGCAGTGTGTGTCTCCAGAGTAAATAAATATTAAAGAGCCTTTAAATTAATTTCAGTTCCATTCCTATCATATGGAATCCGTACCTTGTAACGCAAGCCCTCCTTCAGTAGGAATGCTAAAACTCAAGAGTTAAATACTCGTAAGAATAAAACTCCACCAACAGTTTCAGTAATTCAATAATTTATTCATCTAAAAAAGTGTGTAAAAGTATATAGCTCTCATCCACAAGGTATATATGAATGACATTTAAAATGGAGGTCTTTATTAGTATCAAAGTCTTTTTTTAGTGTATTGTACCAGCGATATACTGTAGATTTAAAGTGAACTTCACATTTTTTTGTTTTCTTTCAAATTGTCGGCCATATATAAAAGAAGCTCACTGCAAAATGCTCAGAGGAAAAAAAAAAAACAACAACCCAACAAAAAGAAATTCAGAACTCCCCAGAAATGTACAGCTTTTACATTTAAAAAAGGTTCTGAAATATACATACAAGCATGCTGGACGTTCCCCACCCCCTCCCTCTCCCTTTAGCTCAAACAACTGTAGTAATAATTCTGATTTAGGCATGAATTTCCAAAGTTAGAAATAAAAAAAAAACCAAACACCTAACTTCACTCTGTAGGAAAGCCAGGGCTCGTACATTTCAGATTAATTCAGTAAAAAACTCACAAGTAAAATAATGCATATTTAAGGGAAATATTATACAGAACTTTTCACACTGAAGTACATAAGATTTTTCTTTAAAATCTATTGCCATTCATTTATTTTGCACAAAAATGTATAAATATGTCACCAGCTTCTCTTAACTTAAATAAAAGACACCAGATGAAAACTACTCCTTGCTGCCCTTTTTTTATTTTTAATTTTTGCTCAGAACCAGGTTTCTGGGGAAGAAATGCCCCTGGATAAAAACGGCCCATTTAAAAAGAATAAACAAAATAATAATTCAAAGTTCAGATGACTCCTGGGAACAAATAACCCCCAAATGGTAAAAGATTACAAATGTCTACTTTACATTTTTTCCTCCCCAAGTTAAATTTTTTTATACAAGTTTATAATCTTCATCTTTTTATGCTCTTCAAAAGGCCTTGAGAATTTTCTTTTCTGATTAAGAAAAAAATAGTACTGCAACATTTTTAAAGTCAATTTTACACTGTACACATTAGATACAAATGGATTGATATCAGATTTTTTTTTTTAACCTATACATTGCAAAGAGGATACTCACATGGGAGGTTTGGTGCAGAGAATGAAATAATCCATTTACAGGCTACTTCTCTGACTTCACCTTCTCATTACACAAGCAATTCTTTTTTTTTAATTTTATATAATTTGTTTTAAATGTGACATTATCTCAAGAAAAATACTTTTTAAAATCATATAATTTCATTTTTTTTAACCAGAACATGAAAGTCTTTTGGAAGAACTTTAAAATTTGTAGGTTTTTCTCCACAGAGAGATAACTAGGTCACACAGCCTGATCAAAGTGCCCGACCCCTCACATAAGGCAGTCCATGCCTGCTGCACAGTGCAACAACAAACATTAGAAAATGGAGTTTAAATATAAACCCCTTGAAGCCTGGAATGAAGGAGTCATAAAAAGACTTCAATTAGCCATTAACCTTTAAAATGGCAATCATTTTACTAAACAAAGTAACTTTTCCACCACAGTGGTATAACTTCAAGTACTAATTTAATGATATAATTTTAAAAAATTATTTCTTTGAAATAATATTCCTATAGTCAGAAAAACTACACCAGATTTGTAACTGATTTAGTGTAAACAAAAGCCGTATTTTTGGATATGTACGTGGACGAGTCTGCCCAGAATTAAAGGGCGACTTGGGTTTCGGTAAATAGTTTTCTAGCATCACTAAATTTACTGGAAATATATTTCAATCATAGCTCTACAATAGATTAATTTACCACTTTCCATTTGCCCTTACATTGGGCTTTAAAGTATTTTTCCTCCCTATCTCTCACTCACTCTTCTTCCATTAGGTAGTGTTATCCTTCATTAAACACTGGCCATTTCTTGCTTTAACCAGGCTAAACGCAGGTGAGAATTCCTTAAAATACAGGTATATCCTTACCAGAATAGGCTTCCCTTCCCAGCTTGGACTTTGATTGTTATTAGCTTCATTTTTGATTTCTAGGTCAGAAGAGTGAGAGGTATGTAGATAAATAACCCTACAGTGGAACGGAGCTGGATTTTTAAGATATTCTACTGTTCCTGGTCCTTTATAATCTAATCCCTCCCCTCCCCAAACCTAAAAATAAATAAAGTATCTCCAGACCATTCATATCTACATGGACAGGTAACAAATGCATGCGTTCATCCCAATCCACTCTGACAGGAACTCCAGGTAGACAGAAGACTCCAATATTTATACAAGACTACAACTGTGTGGACTTTTTTTTTTCCTGCAAAGTCCCAGTTTATGATGATCAAACAACAAAATAAATTTTGGACAACCCAAACTGGTCACTACAAGGTATTTTTACTTGCAGGGCTGAAACTGCTCTTGGTTGTTTCTCAGAGTTCCTAATGGAAAAAGATACTGTAGTCTTCCTTAAAAAAATAAAATATTAAAAAACATAATCACACTGACCAGTAGTTACTGGGCCACCAAACTAACACTGGCTTGAGGTTACTCTGTGTTCACTGTTCTTGGATGTTCCCAGATTTTGGACTGAAGCTGCCAGAGACGTTAATGGGTAGTTTTGTTTTGAACACTGGAGAATTCACATTGTGCTTTTGGGGGAACAGAAGCACAGCACAGGACAGGTCTGAAGAGAAGCAAAATGGTGATCTTTGCAGACTGTGGCACGTTTCTCAAGTTGAGGGGAGAATAAGCCAGAAGAACAAGTGCTTTTCTATCTATTGAAGTATATTCATGATGGCGTTGTACAACTGAGTGAGCACCACGAAGTGGACAGGAAGGCAGGAGCTGCGATCCTGAGTGGCAGGGTTACACGTAAGCCAGGACAGTGCATTGTACTGCTCCAAAACAAACCTGCAGAAGAGAAATGAAACTGGAATTGTTTACTCCTTTCCTTCTTGCCTTTTCTAGAAGATTTACTTAAACTTCTCTCTGGTTTCTCCTGGACATACGATCCAGCCTGGCTGTATTAAAGCTGGTGGTGTTGGCAAAGCAGGAAACTCACTGAAAAGGGGGGAAGGGGAAGTATGAATTTTTAGTTTTAATATGTTTCAACTTGAACTAAGCTATTTTAATGTAGGCCCTCCCCAATACGTAGTAGAGATTAAGGAATCGGAGAGGGTCCAATACCACTGTATCCAAAGCCTTGAGTCTTGAACCCCTCTAAGGACAGAGGTTCCACAGCCTCTCTGGGCAACCTGTGCCAGTATTTGATCACGCTTTTTGTGTGATCCTGTATCTGATTAGAATTTCTCCTGTTGTAACTTGTGTCTGTTGTATCTCGTCCTTTCCCTGTGCATTACGTCATCCTTTTAGTCAAAACAAAGACAGTAGTACCTCAGGACAGCTGTGATAGTCCTCTAAAAGGATGCAAATTCAGATCTTCTAGAATAATACATACAGCACCAATGTTCTTAGATTAGTCTTCATTAATGTTATTCTGCTGATACTGTCTACTTGCTTTAATGTATGTGTTTGTTCACTGGTGTGTTCCACCCCGTATGCTGTCTCATAAAACAAATCTTTTTTCAGTCCCCAACAGGTGGGACGGAGGCAAACAGTCCTCTAGTTATCTTCAACAATATGATGTGCAACCCTGTATCGATTCAGGAAGAGTGTCTCCTTTATATCCCAATTCCTAAGATACCGGTATCAGGAGAGTACTTTTATCTCCATCTATAAATCAGTTTGGTTTGGTGAGTAAAAATAATTATTGACACGGTCCAGATTAGACCGCCAGGTAAATAGAACAACCTTTGGGAGGCAAACCAAGGTGTCTACTTGGTAAGGCAAAGCTGTTTCTAAGTGTCCTTTACATAGTTTTATATAGTAGTACAGAAAACGGATGAAGTAACCCTCAAAGTCCTGCTCGCTGGTGGTGGAGGTAGCAGCTGCAATAGGAGTTGGCCACTGCTCTGAGAGACACATGTAGGGCATAGTAGAGTTATGAGCTGTTGATAAAGCTGAGAAATAATTCTGCCAGGCTGAAAAGAAAAGGTCCCTCTGAAATTTCAGAGCTCAGTCCCCATAAGCCTTAGGGAGGAAATGCAAAACCTAAAAGGTGGTACCTCAAGACATCTGATGTAGTTTTAGAGTCAAGGGGGTGAGGAACTCGCTGAGAATTTCTGGCAGCTAGAAGCTCATCTGTCTGCGCTACAGAGATATGGTGATGTAATGAGGCCTGCATAAAGGAAAAAAACATAAATTAACTCTTCATATAGCAAAAGATTCACAGTGAACAAATACACTCTGAATTGTCTTAATGGAAAATTGGCAATTCTTTGTTGAACCCACCAGGACCATATGTATTTCCAAGTTCCACGATGACTACATTTTTGAATAAACTGACTTTTCTTTTTGACCGGAATCAAGGATCTTTAAAAAAGAGTGCTGAATTCTGTTCTTAATGTTAGTGAGGGAAGAAGTGATGAGGGGAAACACTTGGGATGTGTCAGTGTTTCTTTTGGTATGGCAGTAACAAACCATCCTGAGTCTTCAAACTCCCAGCAGGAGACCCATCGCAGAGTACCACATCGAGGTTGGGTGCCTGACCAGAACACTTAGTGCAGCCTTTGTCCTTCTCTCTGCTGGTATGCTTTCTCCATCTGTCTCATCTGGAGCAAGGCTTGTGCACTAGTTTATACAGGAGTAGGGAAGGGATTTTGTATTGATCATGTGCTGGGGGTAGAGCAACCATGTGTAACCCTTTCAGGTGGGTAGCCTAATATGCCATGCAGCCTGCTGAGGCAAAACCTCCAATTTATACTGCTCCAATTGTGGCACGCACATTAGAGCTGAAATAATTTAGCTCAAAAATACTTAATCCAAATCAGACAAAGATGACTTGAATCTGTATGCCTCACATGCCATACAAGTTTCCTAATTGCAGTGCTGCATAAAGGAGACAGCACCACCTGCTCACTGAACAGTGTGCAAGTTACTGCATGAATTCCGCCCCTTGCTTTTATTAAAAATTGTCCAAACCAAACCAGTATGTTCCAAGTCAAATTAAACATTTAATTCAGCCTAGATCTGAGAGAGCAATTGTGTTGGGCGGGGGGTGGTGGGGTAGGGAAGGGTGGTGGCTCCTTCTCTGTAGTACAAGTCTAGTATAAGCTTATAGAAGGAATTCATAAAGTTGCCTGGAGCTCTGCTGACTGTTTTTACTGCTGGAACTGAAACACAGTCTTTGGGTTACAGACTCACAAAAAAAAGGTAGTTTTACGTTTAGCATAAAGCTTCATCTCTAGCTCCAAAAACATGGTGGTTTATTTTTCATATTATTTTGAGCTCTTGTCGTGGTTTAACCCCAGCCAGCAACTAAGCACCACGCAGCCGCTCACTCACTCCCCCCCATCCAGTGGGATGGGGGAGAAAATCGGGAAAAAGAAGTAAAACTCGTGGGTTG
>JANHGB010014076.1:0-22585 GCA_026283785.1 Coracopsis vasa | reverse complement strand
ACAGGAAGGCAGGAGCTGCGATCCTGAGTGGCAGGGTTACACGTAAGCCAGGACAGTGCATTGTACTGCTCCAAAACGAACCTGCAGAGAGAAACAGAGACATGAAACTGGAATCATTTACTCCTTCCCCTCTTGGCTTCTCTAGATGATTTTCTTGGAGGCGTCTCTGGTTCCTTCCAGAGACAGAGTCATGTGGACTGCCTGGACTAATGCTGGTGGGGCTGGCACAGGAGGAAACTCTCTGAAAAGGGGAGAATGGGAAGCAGGAATTTTTAGGTTTAAGATGTGTGAACTTGAACAAAGCTATTGAAATGTAGGCCCTCCCCAGCACATAGTTGAGATTATGGAATGCCAGAGGTTCAAATCCCACCATCTTCAAGGCCTTCAGTCCTGAACATGTCTAAGGACTCTCTGGGCAACCTGTGCCAGCATTTGATCACACTTTTTGATGCTCATTTCTTGGTTAAGCACGTTTGCTCCCTGCCTCCTGCCTTTTCTATAGAAGAGATCTTTCAGTCCCGAACACATGGGATGGAGGCAAACACAACAACTCTGTATTAATTCAGGAAGAGTATCTCCTTTCTATCCCAATTCCTAAGATGCCAGTATCAGAAAAGTACTATTATCTCCTTCTGTAAGTCAGTTTGGTTTGGTCAGTAAAAACAATGACTGGCACAGGCCAGATTAGCCCACCCGGTAAACAGAACACTGTGGGAGATGAAAAGGTCCCCCTGGAATTCCAGAGCTCAATCCCCAGAACCTTAGGGAGGAAATGCAAATCCCAAGAGGCGTTACCTCAAGACATCTGATGTAGTTTTAGAGTCAAGGGGGTGAGGAACTCGCTGAGAATTTCTGGCAGGTAGAAGCTCATCTGTCTGCGCTACAGAGATATGGTGATGTAGTGAGGCCTGTGTAGAGGAAAAGAGCACAGATTAACTCTTCACAGAGCAAGATTCACACTGAACAAATACATTCTGAGCTGTCTCAGGACACCATGGCAAGTTGGTGATTCTGCATTGACCCCACCATGACCATGTGTATTTCCAGGTTCCATAAGGATTGGATTTTTGAATAAACTCACTTCTCTTTCTGACTAGAATCAAGGATCTGGAAACAAGAACACTGAATTCTGTTCTAGATGTTAGCCAGGGGAGGGATGATGAGGGGAAACACTTGGGAAGT
This sequence comes from Coracopsis vasa, assembly GCA_026283785.1. Lineage (NCBI taxonomy): Eukaryota > Metazoa > Chordata > Aves > Psittaciformes > Psittacidae > Coracopsis > Coracopsis vasa. Next base: position 21,403 of record JANHGB010014076.1, on the reverse strand, counting down.
GTCAGGGGTTCTTCTGGTACCGCAGTAACAAACCATCCTGGGTCTTCAAACTCCGCAGGAGGAGCCAGTGACAGAGGACTATGTGGAGGTGGGTGTCTGAGCAGATCACACACTGCTGCCTTTGCTCTCTGCTGGCACACTTTCTGCCTGCCTTCCCTTTCTGCTGGGGCAGGGCTCCTGCGTTAGTTTACACAGGAGCAGGAAAGGGATTTCTTACTGATCCTGAGCAACCATGTAAGCCTTTCAGTGGGCAGCCGGATACGCCACACAGCCCACCAAGGCACTACCTCTTTTATGCTCCTCCAATTATGGCACACGCATTAGAGATTAAATACTTCAGCATACAAATACTTCATTCAAATCAAAGATGACTTCAATCTCCATGCCTCACATGCCATGCAAGTTTCCTGACTGCAGCACTGCACAGTGTAACAGAGACAGATCCCTGCTCCCTGTCCCCTGTCCAAACCAAACCAGCATGTTCCCAGTCACATTTAATGTTTAATTCAGCCTAGATCTGAGAGCCCAATTGTGCTGGGCTGGGGTGGTGGGGCAGGGAAGGGCGATGGCTCCTGCTCTGGTGCAAATGGAGTACAAGCTTACAGAGGAATTCCTAACGTTGCCTGGAGCTCTGCTGTGTTTTACTGCTGGAACTGAAACATGCTCCCTGGATTACTCATTCACACAAAAAAGGTAGTTTTCAGTTTATCATAAAACTTCATCTCTAGCTCCAAACCCACGGTGGCTTATTTTGTGTAGTATTTTGAGATCTCTGTTTTGTCAGCTGAAGGAAAAGCACACAGGGAAATCTATCCCTGAAGAGCACAGAGTAAGGAGTAAGGTTCAGTATTTGCTGGTGGAGGTGCTCTGCAGCCTGCCATGCCAACTGCAAGTCATTGGTAACATCAGTCCCAACATTGCTTCTTCTGCATGAGGAAAGAATTGAGACACAGACACCTTCACTGCTGACAGCCTCAGAGACATGGATGAGGGAATTCACTTGAGAGACTCACAAAATTGTTTAGTATTTGTTACTTATGCTGGGAATGTGTAAAGCGGGACTAACTTGATTATTCTACACGTTGTTTGCTCTAATAGTTACGTGATGCTATTCAAGGCAGGTTTTTCACACTCACTAGTTCACTTCTTGGCTTCATTCAAATAAGCAGCTGTATGACACTCTACAGGGATCAGTGACTTTCTAGTAGTTGAACCAATTCTGCTGTATACATGTCACAAGCACTTGCATTTCTGCAGTGGAGGGTATCAGCTTCCCTCTGACACTACAGACTCCACTGTGCAACTTTTACAAGTAGGGAAATAGGTAGAGTAAATGCTCTGTCTGGAGGTGCTACTCACTTTTACTCTGTGTCACAACTGGGTTATGGCAGAATAGATCTCTCCTGTCTTAGGCTGACTGAAAATGAAAACTGGGATACCTCCGTAATACAGACATAGCTGGGATGATTCTGTGGTTAGAAGCTGTCAAACTATTCCATTTTCAGGTAAGGGCCTTTAGCAACAGAGAATTATGTTTTAATAGCCCAAGTAAACTCAAACCTAAAGCTGCATTTCCATTTCCAGAACTGTCACAGCACGCAAAGGCAGCGCTTTGGAAGAAAACTCATAGCGTATTAGTGGAATTCTATTGTCTTTTCCCTGTGGAAGGACACCAAGACAGACCTTCAGGAAGAGGGGACACTGGTTTTGGGCCTGAGGACAGGAGGACCAGAACCACTGCGGAAGATTCTCAGCTTTGGCAGTTGATACGAAGTATCCAAGAGCAAGAGGCTGCTGCTTCAGTTCTTCAGGGGCTTCTCTGGAAAGGAGACGTTCCCCTTGGCTCTGGAAGAAGAGGTGGGAAGGCAGGTTGTTATTCCATGTTATACACCCCACTCCAACAACATCGATTTTGTTTACTAATTACTCAGTATTTAAATCAGTTCTGTTCTTAATGAGCTGTCCTTTAATCATTCATGAATCTTAGTCAAAGTTGTCTAATCCCTTCCTTTCTCTCCTGTAGCTGGGCTCCCCAGGCTTGTGTTCCAGAATCCCTGTAGATGGTCTTTCAGCTTGTGGAAGGATGTGTTACACACTCAAATATGGAAGAATGGAGAGTGTCTGCATCTTTGTAAGTCTGGCTGTGTTTGATTTTTCAGTTACTTACGTTGAGAGCTTAATAAAACCAGGGTACACTCGCTGCTCCTTGCTGGGGACACGGGACGCTATGCTTTGATTTGTACTACTGCACAGGGGAAGTGTGGGGGGAAAGGAAGCAACTGTCCTGCTCCTCAGCTTACATCACTCAGTCGTTTATTCATGCACTGTATTTTTTGCAGTATCCATTACTCATATTCTCATGCAACAAAACATTATTTAGAGAGGAGAGTTCAACCACAAGAGACCAGCTGCAAAGCTGAGTTAATCACTCTTTGAGCCGCTGCCTATCAGCATGTGTGTTTGTGATTTGATTTCTGGAGTAAAACTTACCTGAACCTTCCATGCTCGTGGCTGTTGGGTAGCAACCCATGTTGCTGTGAGCCTGTTTACCCCATCCCGTGTGTATCTGCACACAGCCTCACCTATCCTGAACCACAGCACCAAGCCTACCAGGATCTCCTAGGCTATCAGAAAGGGTGTTTCCTGTTCTGTTCTAGAGGACATGCCTATTTTAAACATATTTGGGGTTTTTTTTGGAAACACCCTTTATTATTTTGCTCCATCCCTGGAGGTGTTCAAGGCCAGGTTGGACAGAGCCTTGGGTGACATGGTCTAGTGTGAGGTATCCCTGCCCATGGCAGGGCGGTTGGAACTGGATGATCTTAAGGTCCTTTCCAACCCAAACCATTCTATGATTCTATGATTCATAAAGGAAAAGCCCCAAAGATGCCTGTGAACTATTTTAGCTTGTAACTTATCTCAGAAGAACAGGAATAGCAGCTCTAACCCATAAACATCTTCTAAGTCAACAGGTTAAAAGACTCCACTATACTGAAACTGGCTTAACCACACCACCTTCACTGCTAGCCCTTCAAGCAGGTCCTTCTCCAGCAGCAATGCCTCGACCAGGAATCCAAGGCAGTTAAAACACCCCATAAAGGCAGGGGAGGCTGCAGCTCAGCCGGCTCAGGAGCCAGGCAGCCAAGTGCCTGCTGAGCACTGAGGACACGCGGCGCTGAACCACAGCAATCAATTACGGGTTACATGGACGGAGGCGCGACCTTCCCCGACCCACGAGGTAATGATCACACGCTGCTGCTTTTGTAAACCCCAAAATTACACAGCAATTACCAGGCCCTTGTTAATGGTTAAACTGAATTACTCTGACAGGTTCGCCTAGAAATGGCTTGTCCAGGCCTCTAAGCTCTTTGGTCATTAACCTTCCAGTGCTGTTCTTAAAGCCACTTGGATGGAGTTCCACAGAGAGTAAGTTCTGTAAACACATCCCTGAAAGCGGTACAGAATAGAGATGCTTGAATGAACTCAATGAGAGAGAGAAGTTGTAATGAGTGATGAATTGTGATTTATGGCTGGAGGGCTTAGTAACAGCATTTAGAACTTTTAATTTGCCACATACCAGTTTGAAATAACCAAGTGACAGCAACGTGCAATTGTGTAGCCTTTGAAAAGTGGGTTGGAGTATCAACATAAGGAAAGGTGGCTGCGTACTAAGATCACAAAACACAGTGTTAGCGTTTCTGTGGCTGAGGCAGAAGTAATTTTTCACTCTCAGACTGTATTAAGGTGACCACTGAAGCATCCTGGCTGAGGACTTTTTCCTTGCAGGTGGGGAACTAACTCCATTTAGTGAGTCCTTCTCAGGGAGTGAGAATTCTTCTCTGAAGATCTTCCTTACATTTAAAAGATGCAGTGCTGTGTTACAGAGGCTGAATGAAGCACCATAGAGCTCAGCTGCAGGAATAGCTCCTGTAAATAGCTATTTGGTACTTCCTTTCTTAGCAGATTTACAGTTAAAGCCACCAGTGACAGTCACAAGATCCAGTTATGTATATTATACAGATGTATATATAACTTCTGTTATCTGTTTCCTGTATACAAGTCAGCCTGTTTCTTTAATAAAATACTGTATTATTTAGTAAAGAAGCAATATGCTACTGCCTTAAATGTACTATTCCTAGAATAAAACTTCTCCACAGGGAATTCTGAAGCATCGTACTTCTCCACACTTGTGATGGCAACCATTTGAAGAGTACAGCCAAGTCTCTTTCACAGTTACATGGATGCGTAACAGTTCCATCAAACATGATCCAAGGTGTGCTAATGCTGATTCAAAAAAATACCCTGAATTACCCAAAAGAATTTGCATTTTAAGTAATCTCTGGTGTTGGAACCAACTTTACCAAAGCCACTTCAAACAAAAGTAACTACAAGCCCTGTGTGCTCTGGGCTAAGTTCTACTGAGCAAACAATATTTGCATAAGCACCCACAGCACCTGGGGAGTCCCTATGGGCAAGGGTTATTACTACCAGAATTAGCTCCCTTCTGCCCCCCATGAAATCCCCATGAACAGAGCTGCCATCTGCCTGTCTCTCAAAGATTTGTCACTTTGTGCCAGGGACCATTCCATGTGAGCTCCCAGAAAAACACTTGGATGAGTACAGATTTATACAGGACCACACAAGAATAAAGCTGCTCTCTCCTCTCCTGCTTTCAATTATCTTTACACTAACAATTAACTTCAGAGGTGTAAAGAGCCAAGGCAGAGGCATCTTCTACAACAGTATTTAACCACCACCTTCAGTGGTAACCGTAATTTCTGCTGCTATTGACCTGATTATGTTTGAGAATCTACAGGAAAAAAAGGCTTTGTTGAAGGATTTGGGTCTTTTTTTGCCTTTTATTTCCAGTAGCCTGTGCCCTGAAGTGCTGCAGCCTTACCCTACTGTGCTGGAAGTGAGATCCCACTCCAATGCCAGATGGTGATCCAGGGGAAGGAACTGGGGAGGAATTTGGTGAAGAGTGAAGATTCCCTGTTATTAAAATTCTAATGTCATTGTCCATGTCATCTGGGAATGGGAGGTCAAACATGTCATCTGGAAAGGAAAAGAAAGAGAAATTATTCCCAATGTGCTGCTGCACTCGGTTTTGTCAAGAGATTTTGGGGATTTATGAGCACCCCCTTTAATTTATTACCATACTTTAACATTCTGCTGAGGCAGATGGAAGCAGAGACAAGCACCTGACTGTTCAATTCACACACTGCAAAAGAAAAGTTGGCAGACATCTATTAAAAGAATGAAGCTGAACAATGGTCAGAGATGAACACGAATCCTGTCACAGCAGCTTCATCAAATCCAAATGGATCTTCACAACAGAAAAAATGACCCTTCCCTGCAGCTGGTCTCAGAAATCCATTCACTGTACACTTGAAATCCACCAAACCAAGCGAGGTGTGCTGTTCACGGCATGTGCTGCTCTTCAGGCTTTGGCACATGGCTCCAAGTATCCTGGAGCAACCCCAGCAGCTCCAGGGGCATTGCTCACAGGATCCATAAGCGCAGCAAGGCCCCTGCTCCAGGGCTGTGGAGTTCCATGATTATTTCAGACACTGCATCAGGATTTCCTACAATGCAGCTTTTAATGTTTTACTTTCATCTCAGGAATTAAATACAGTTGTATTACCATCATTTGCTGGTTTTATTTGGTTTATGTTAATACGTGGGAAGGATGCAAAGATACAGTGAAAATGTGTTTGCATTCTGTGAGCAGCACATTCCATCTCTCAGGCATTTGTAACACTGGTTATGACACCATGAGGGATTTACATGATGGAAAGCTAACACATTAAAACACAGCAAAAACTTACAAGCATCACAATATGGTTTATAGGGTTTTTTCCTTATCCAGATTTCTCAGTAGGCAAAGGCATTTATGCAGTATAATGACATTTGAAGTACACTTCAGGACACAGAAAGGGACAGTGGGAGCCATCTGAATTAGCTGGACTAATTAGAACTGCAGCCAAATTTATGCTAAGACACATGGAGCCCTCAATAAGAGCTCTGCATTTCTACATATTGAAATCCTTTCTCTTGAAAAAGCATTCACTCTGCATGAAAAGGGAAAGGCCACGTCTGTGCTGAACTGATTTCACCTGAAGGCCCAGGGTGGAAATGCGCAGGTGGTTGTTTTTCTGGATCTTCTAAAGAGAAACAATTCATTGCAAGAGCAATGAATTAACTCAAGTTCATTAACTTCTGTCCTACAACCTCAGTAAACAAGACAGAACTAATGTCATGCTCTGCTTAGCCTCCAAAGCATAAATGAAATGGCTAATAGCATAGGAAGCGGTTTAATCATTAAGTAGAAGAGAGTTAAGAAAATTAAATCTAACACCCTTTTGGAAGCGCCAGCTCTGGTCCCTGGTGCTCATTAGCATCTGGAGCACTCCAGGGCAGGTTAATGCAGGTTAAATATTTGTCAGCACAGCACTCAGCAGGGCTCTGGGGCCTGCAGAGGACAGCTGCTGCAGTGTGGGGAGGGGTAACTTCCCTGCTGTGAGGCCCACTGGAATTCCAGCAGGAACACATCAAAGCAGACTCTTTCCTTAAAAATAGTAGGCCTTTCTTCCTCTCTATGCTGTAACTTCCCTCTGCACAAAGTACTTCTGCTGGAAGTGTTTGTGGTTACTCTTGGTTTAAAGTATTTTATACTCATTTTTAAGGACTTACGGCAAAAGAGTTAGGAAGGATATAAAATAGTACCCAGAGTCCTGCTGACACAAACTACAGGGCTGCATACACTTGCAAAAGCACAAGCTAACACTGAGAGTTCTCAGGTTGGTCTGCTCTGCCTACTTGAGAAGATTCAAACTCTAAACCACAAGCTGCTTACACAACATGCATGAAGTGCACCACTACTATAAACCTCATGTGACCTGATCCAAGTCACAACAACAAGAAAAAGCATTTTCAAGTCTGTGCCATTTTGCACACTGACTGGTCCATATTCCTTATGGAATAAATCAGCACAATTCCCTGAAAACAGACCTCAGAAAAAACCTTGTCCTGTAACTGTAAAGTACAGGGGTGTTCTCTTCAAGTTGAACTGGGTGCTATAGTGTCTATGAGAGAACACTGGTTCACTCAGGCTTATTCATGACTAGTGCAACTCTGCTTATGTTCTCAAGAGCCCACATCTCAACGCTTACAAGAGCCACTGCTTACTTACCATTAGTAGGGCTGAATCCATCCTCATTGGGGTAATTTGCTGGTGCTACCTGGATAGTAGCGGAGGTTGGGAAAACCAGGATGTGTGTGCAGGAGGCGTCCTGCGGGGTGTTCAGCTGAGATGACTGCAGATTCAGCGCGGTGCTCCGGCCAAACACTGAGCCCATAGTGACAGCATCTGCCAGAACAGAAGCAACAGCAGAGATGTTCATTTCCATCACCTTCAAAATAGGTGCTCTGTGTTCAGTTACATTTCTGTGCACCTAATCTGGGCCTGCAAGCTAATACACGTTTGAAGGCTCTTATCTTAAACCAGATGACTAGAGGAGCTTGAAATCAAGATCACAAGTTGTACAGATAATGTTGAGCTGTGTGAATTCCCATACAATGCCCCACCTTTCCTTTCATTCTGCTGCCCTTAACCGATGAATTCCCTGTTAAATGAGCAAATGAAGTTGATTTTGACACAGACGTCTGTGTAATTATGAAATATACCCTACTTCAGTTGACATGAGGAGAGCAAAACTTGCCATCTATTTTCTCACATTACAAAATCTCTGCTTTGAAAATTACTCAACTTGATGAGTCATGTTCAAGCTTGCTTAATTCTGCTGCAGGGAGTATTCTTTTATTTCTAAACTTAAAAAAACCCCAGAGTGGTTGGCAAGGAGAAGTCACCACGTACATTAAAAAGCACATGCGTACATAATGCAACAAATAAGTAAAAGGAACCCCAAAATCTGAATATATTTCAACTCAATTCTGTTGACTGCTGCTTATAATAGAACTTTCTAAATACCTTAAATATATCTGGGATAAATACATCTGGAAAAGCAAGCAGATCTATCCTTACTTCCATCTGCACAGACTCCTACTCTTTCACGCTGTGGACTCTTACAGAGGCTGTAGTTGTTCTTGCCTCATGACTACATCATCACAATCAGGTGATGGGGACTGATCTCCCCTAAGACATGATCCCTTCCAGAAGGAGTCCATTGCTTTGACAGGGACACTACATGCAGTACTCCTTCCCCTAGGAGCTGCACTCCCAGCATAGTTTCTCTTCATGGTATTCTTGGGAATTCTGCCAGCTCAACCCATTTTCTACCACGTTTAGCCATGATAGTCCAGGACTTCCTGTTGGACTCAAAAGTCTCCCCAAATTAATGTGCTTCTGTGAAAAGTATGGAAAATAAACAGTTGGATAAAACTTACCTGGCATCACGACAAATGATCCCTGTGGCTCCATAGCGACGAGGCAGGCACTGAGGATGGAAGGGGAATCTGCTGACGAGATGCCGCACATGCGGCACACCTCCTTCAGTTGTTTGCTGATTGTCTGCAGGGAACATTCCCCAAGGAGGATACTCCAGTCTGAAAGGAATGAACATTATGATAGAACCAAATGGTGCAAATAGTAAAGTAACACTTTGCAGCATAGGGCCCTGCAATCCAGGTAGTCCATGCCCTGCTCCATGGGGTTTGTTGGTCTCCCATGAGCTACCTGCATTACTCAGCCACATCCTGAACAGGATGTGTGTCTTTAAGAATGGGTCTTTCATTCTACCTGTAGTTAGAGGAGGTACTGATCTGGTGTGAAATGGGGCAATAGGCAGAGTTTGGGAATGAGAATTGAATCCTCTGTCTATTTTCTGACAGGATAACTACTGTTCATATCTCTTCCCAAATGTGACAAAACCCACTTGGAAGTACACTGTGCAAATTCTAGTTAACCTACTGAACATCTACAGGACATGAGGAGAGATGTCAAACCCAGCGTAGAAAGAAGCAAATTGTTTCTGCAGTCAGCGTGGGATGATCACTCTCAGTGTTCTGGTTTTAAAGGCCCATGATCAGGTCTGTGAGTCATCCAGCTTGTGCACTAGGGCCATGTCTCCATTGCAAGCCAGGACAAGGGGCAGTGCTGACACTTCCTACCTTTCAGCTCCCCATGGCCCAGGCGGCCGAGCCGCCCGATGACAACTCTCCATGGCAGGGATGTCATCTGCACGATCCCAACACACCACTCCCACAGCTTCTGCAGCCCGATCTTCCGTGCAGACAGCTTGCTCCTCCTCGACCTGGAGGTTGAGAAGACAAAAACCCAAACCCAACAGTGAGAACTGAATCCAGGACAATGTTCAGAGTTCTGTTCTCTAGAAGTACTTCACTGCTTGCCCTCCGCAGGAGTCCTGGGGAGTGCTCAGCTCACCTTTTACTAACAAGAAGCAGAAAATATACGTGCCTGCTGTCAGTGCTATTACTGCAGTGACACACAAGAGGTGTCCATGTGCTGAGCAACACACTGGTTGTTCTTGAAGGTAAGAATTGCAGGTAGGATTTGTAAACCAAGTGTAAACTGGTATCTTATTTCCTCTGCAGTTTTTAGTTATGAAAATGCCAACTGAAATGTTACCACTGTAACATTATCATGATCGTATCAGCAGGAAATATGATCAGAAGGGATGTGCAAGAGCCTGAGGAGTGAGGGATGACAACGATAGTCCTAGATGTAATGTAAAAGGTAAAGGGTTTTACCTGTTTGGTAGATCAATATTAACTATGCAGGTCTCCAACAGTTCACCATGGAGGTCAGTGCAGGATGCCAGAAGCCAACGCTGATCGTGAGACAGACAATAGCCCACAAAGAGCACGTTGTATTTCTGACTGGCCTCTCCAAACGTTTCTCCCAGCTCTGTCTGTTTGTCTTTGATGGGTGCCAGTATGAACGGAGGTGAGTATAGCTGGATTGGGCTGGGCCTCTGTAAGAAAGTCATCAGCAGGTAGATCAATAACTATTTAATGCAAGAAACACATAAATACAGATGACAGTGAGTACAGGAAAATGGCTCCATCATCTTCTCTCCCTCCCAGCAGGTGTTTGTGTACATTCATCAGAGCCCTCCTCATAGGACACTGCAGCTCTCTCAGCATCTCCTCAGCCACCAGATGCTCCTGTCCCTTCATCATCTTAGTGGCCCTTTGCTGGATTTGCTCTGGTATGTCCATGTTTCTTGTATTGAGGAGCCCAGAACCAGACCCAGTACATCCCAGGTGAGGCCTAACCAGTGCTGTGGAGAACATTCACCTTCCTTGCTCTGTCAGCACCCTTCCTACCCCAGCCGCCTGCTGTGGGCTTTCTTTGCTGCAGGGACACCTTGCTGCCTCACACTCATCTGCCCAACGGGACCTCCAGGTCTTCTTCCACAAAGCCCCAAACCCACCTTTGCTTTGTACCTCCCCTCTGAATAAAAACCATGAGGGGCCTGACCAGAGAGACTCAGTAATACAGAACTGGCCAGGGTATTAATTGTTGAGCCAAAGTTGGGAAGTGTGGTGCAGACTGAGAACAGCAACACATGGACAACGGAGAAAGCTGAGATCTGGTTAATGAAGTATGCTAAGTGCAAGCTGCTTGTGGAAACTGTTTCAAAAGGAAGTTAAACATGAAATGCAAAGTGCAAGTTAACCTGCTTAGAGGAGAAGTCAGTTATGGTGTTTTCCTAAGAGACGTGGAGGGGGCTCCTGTTTCTGCCCAGGTCACTTCCCGCAAGCATACTCCCCTGGCAGCAGTGCAGGAACATTAAGTAAAGGGAGGGAGATGTTTGCAGGCATCTTGCAAGTTTATTGCTCTTCCCCTTACACCTAAATAGCTTGAAGTATGACTTCAACTTGCTGCAAAATCCATCCTGCTGAACAGGTACCTTTTTGAGGGAAGGGTGAGGAGAGAATGTGAAGAGGAGATGCCTGAGGTGATACTGCTTTTAGGAATTCCCAGTGAGAGCTTAGGGCTTTACGTGAGTAATGAAACGTGCTGATAGGTTGGGTTTATGATGGTTCTGAATCGAGGGGCTTAAATCCTAACAAGCATGTGTTTATCTCAAGGTAAGTGTTTAAGTGTTTAGTTGGTCCATTAAATCTAAATAAACCAGTCATCCTTATCTTTCAAAGAATGAAAAACATCCATGGAAATTACGATGGATTACTCTTCCTTTGAAATCCCTGCAAACCCACAAACAGGGCTTGAATATTTACTGTTTAAAAAAGAGATGGCAGATAAGAATCCCACTGAAAGAGGGGGAATTCTCCAGTACCTCAGGGAATTAATATAATATCTGTAATTAGGTGCAGGAACTTATTTCATATATATGTGCATATAAGTAAAGGTTGGACATAAACACTTTCTTGTAGGACTACTACAGACTGAGACACAGTGTCTCAGGATCTGATTCCATATGGATCTTTTACCCTTTTACTTCATGACTCAAAACCAGAAGCTTAAAACGTTTTGAAAGCAAGTAGTCTGCCACTGTTCTCACTATTTTCTATTAAGTATTAGATTACCTTCTCCTTTTATGTTATCATTGTCTTCTACACTTTGAAGAAATATTGCTGGAAGTATTTTCTCTCCTTGTTTTGTAATATTGGAGAGAAGGGGTTACAGTTTATTAACAGGCTTTCACTTCTTGACTCCAGTACTAACCTCTGGGTTTTTGAGGGTCATCTCGATGCTGGCAGCTGGTCCAAAGCCTGTGAGAGACTTGATGTGAATCTGGGTGGGCAGCGGCCTCCTGCATTGGCAGTACACTGAAAAAGCCAGCGACTTCAAGTGCTGAATGTAGAAAACCTGTTCATCCTTCATTGTCTGCAGCATGTACTGGCAAGGCACAATCTGTACAAGTCATATAAACAAGAAAACATGACTGAACGTCTTCAAGGAGCTGTTCATTAATATCAAGCCAGACTCACACATTCAATAGTCATTTCACAACACTTTGTATGTGGTGTATTTGCATTACAGTACCTGTAGCTTCCTACCAGGAGTACCACCCTCTGGCGTGAGCACCCACAGCAGCCAGCGGCTGTGTTCCTTGATACAAACCTTCAGTTCCCACTCTGATGATGCATTTAAGGCTGTGAAATCTCTCAAAACTGAGACTCTGACCACCCAATATAATGGGAGAATCTCGTTACAGCACAAGAGTAACTGCAGAGTATATAATACATCTGTAGTAGCTGACAAACAGTGGAGCAGAAACTCCAAATGAGTGTGACTTTCTGTGACGTGATCATCACTGAATGACAAACCCCATCATCTCCACACAGGGAGCACTGTTTTACCCAGTCAAGTGTTACTTTTCTGAAGTCCACTTTCTCATTCATCCTTCCTTTTGGGAAGGGCACATCATTAATTACATGTATAACGTTATCAAAGTGTACCCCAAGAAGTAACTACCAGTGGCTTTTAAAAGCAGTACCCTAACAAAAAAATTGGGAAATGTTAATTTCTTTTAACCCAAATCCCTGTATTCAAACACCTTTGATTTTATTTAACCTCATTCTCCTGATCCCCATCTGCATTTGCAGACACATTTGCTCCATCATCTGGGTGGGCTTAACTCTGCGCTCAGGCAGGTTGGGTTCCACAGCTTGTGGTTAGAATTAGCGCTTGCTTGCTGGTCCTCTGGCAGCCAGCATCACCCTGTCACCCTTAGGAGACATGGCAGAGAGTAGAATTAAGGTTCTATTATGACTTATGGGGTGTTTTGTCTTTCCTTTTAAACAGTGAGATCTTCGGAGCAGAAACCATCAGTACAAGATCCTTATGGTGCAGCCAATGCTGTGAGACCCACACAGATTCTTCTAACAAATATTTTCAGCAGTAATAAAACTGAAGCATCACAAAAGTTTTACTGATCTGTGGTTCTTGCTTGAACCATGGGAGCTTTGGTCACACACTGTACTTACTAAACCTGACCACGTGCTTTTAAGGACAAGTTCTTTACCCAAGACTTTCAGAAGCTGGGCTTTCCCTCACTATGTATGAGTTGGAATAAGTGTGTAAACATTTGGGTTTGATTTACTTTGGAATAACTGTGTGTGTGTATACTATGGCACAGCTGTGAGAACACTGTGCTGGTGACTAGCTCATGTTACCTTTACTTGCAGAAAAATGTCTCTGATTTTGACATAAACTGGCAAAATGCCCCATATTTTGACAAACCAAGGGGAAGTGCCCAGGAAATAAACAGTACTTTGAGTTGGGAAGCACATCACTTGTCTTGCATAGACTGAGATACAGTTTCTACATGCAGTTTGCATGGTCTTGTATTTCAGCCATGGCGACATCAGGGGCTGTTTTGTTTTTTGCATTTTCAGGTCTGAATCAATTGAATTCCTGCAGTCTGTCACAACATGAAGTTGTGAATCTGATTTTCACTTCATCCCCAAGACTGAAACAGTTTGGTGACAGGTTCCCCCACCACTGTAGGGAATGATAAGGTCAGGATTGCCAGAAATGACAAACATATTCCATGCTAGACTTGAGACACTTGTAACAATTTCCAGTTCCTTATTTTTCCCTTATAAACTGTGTTTAAGCCAAGTTCAACACACATGAAGACAACATACAGACATCATTCACATGCTGCTTCTTGCGTGTGTTGCACATGTACACACATGGTTCAATCTCTGACCTCCCCTTTTCCCCCACTTCTTTACTGAGCCACTGTGACAAAGAGGCATGGAAAACAGGCAGTCTGGGCAAGAGGCCAAACTCTGCTTCTGACTACACAAATCCAATTCTCAAGTAATTCCATAGTAAGTAACTATTATTATATGCCAAGTTACATGGTGAATTATTTTTAAGAAGCAGATAACAACAATACAATATTTAAATTATACACTAAATGTCTGGTTGCACATTTCTTTTGGATTAAACAGTATAAATCAAGAGCATAGCAAAAGCAAACAACTCAACATGCAAAGTAATCAAAGGAGCAACTGGGCATTTTTGGCAATGGCAACCCAAGTTGCAACGTAAGTAACTAAAATCCCTCTTAAGGAAGCATCCAGCATATGTGATTGCTAGAACCATGGAACAGATTTGATGCAGGATACCATGGCTGCCTTACATTAGTTTCCTCATTAAAACAAAAAAGCAGGTGGTTTTCTAATATATAGACTTGTACTGTCAACAAAATAATCTGTAAACATCACCTGCATTTTATATATTATTTTATATATTTATATATTATCTTCCATTCTGTATCTTCAGTACAGAGTAGGTTATCAAAAGCCTGCTGTGATAGAATGACTTTCCAGTTTGAAGATACAAAGGAAGGTAGAATTACCTGGAGAATGAAAGAATTCCTCATGTTCTCAGGCAAGTTATCCAACATTTCTGTGTAGCATCTCATTAAACTTAACAGCCAGAAGTTGGTTGAGGCAGATTCTTCGTCTGCAGTGTAGGTGAAAGGATCCACCATGTAGATGACAACAGCAGGAGGATAGGCGTTGCTGTCTGCAGACTCCGGCTCGGTGGGAATCCCGATCCTCTCCCTCTCAGTAACACTGGAGGGACACATGATGTTAGAGTCAAAGCAAGTTACAACTGTTCATTACTGTCTGCTGTAAAGGTGTGCAAGGCCAGAGCAGAGGAGGAAAAGGGGGAGAATGAAGCGATCCTTATGTTCAGAAGCAAAAGTAAAAACCACGAGAGAACAGTGATTGAGATCACTTCTACTCTCAGCAGTTCTTAATCCAAAATACCAGTTGCTAATTATGCTTCAAAGACACCTACCATAAAGTCTAATGTAATCTCATTTTATACAAGCAGAATAGATTATGGCTGAAGAATATGGAAAAGTTGACTACTATTAGCTGCCTACTGTTCCTTTCATGCTGGTGTTTGGGGCTGTTTAGGGTTTTCTTTCAGGACAAGTGGAAGGAGGAAAGAAAGGACTGAGAAGTGCCAAAGTAACACTCATGGAGACTCAAGTCCCCTGTTCAGTTACAGTGAAGTTCCACGGGTAATGGAAGGAGCAACTGCACATTTTTGCTTGATAAAATTCTTCTCCATGCCTCAACCATGAGTAGGAGGCTCAACATCTGTAAGTGATCACAAGCAGCTCTGAGTTCCTTTGTCAGAAACCATGCTGCAGAGGCTCAAGTGCTGTTCTGCACAGAGCCAGCAAACAGATGTCTGAAGGATAACACCAACTACAACAGGATGTGGGCTTTTCACTTAAGATACAGGAACTCCCTAACATATATCATGGCTATTAGTAATATGCATTATTATAAGAGTAATGAAAACCATGTTCACTCAGGAAGTTACTTACATAAGATGTTAAAAAATATTTTGCTAATGTTTACGTTTAATGGACTATTTATAATGAAGTCTTTAAATAAGTTGTGCTGCTGCAGCTTATTTTAAAGGAACAGCAATATAACCCCATTTCCTGACCTGACAGTGCACCTTCTTGCAAAGCAACACCCGCAGTGCAGGCACATGGAAACAAAGCCATGGATTGCATTTTGTGCCTGTTACTGTCAGAGGTATGATGGTGTCGCCCATGTGAGAGGCATTCAGTGCCACAGGAAAGGTCCTGCACCACCTGACCAGCCAGGCCAAGTGAGCAGATAGGGCACAGAGCCTCAAGAGACACCTCATGTTTTACTTGTACTGCAAATACCAGGTGGGACATCCCAAGGCACCTCAAACACAATGGCAACACCACGATCATGCACTTGAATCAAGCTTTGTTGCTTGTTACATAAAAGGAGAGGTTTATTTTTTCCAGCTCCCCTGCTATAGACATATAAAACCAGGTCCTGCTCCATTTACATCTGGCCACTAGCCCTGCACGTGGCAGAAGGTCCTCTCTAGGATTTACATAAGGATTAAAGAGTACAGGTTGTATGGAACCAAGATAACAGTGGATTTAGTTAGATGTAGTTGGAGTCATTTGAGCAATGAAGTCACTTACCCTTCCTGTCCTTCCTGTTGCTGTTGTGGTGCATTTTGACCTGATTCTGCTTCTCCTCCAGGACCTGTACTTCCTTGCGAGCGCTCTGCTGTGTTTCCCCCAGTGCTGGTGTTTTGCCCTGACCCAATATTCCCACTAAACCCTGGAGTAGAGGTAGTGGTCATCTGGTTAACGCCGGGTGTTGCTGAAGATGCTGACAGCTGTGGCACTGAGGATCCAGAGGATGAACTGCTTCCTGCTGGAAGGCTAGTGGTGCCACCACTGGGTGTGGAGTTAAAGGAGTTGCCTGTTGAGGGTGCCCCAGCAGCTGAGAGACACGTTGAATTTGAGGGGACAGGTCCAGTGCTCCCCGGTGCTGTTGGTGCCTGGCTTGCTGGCGCTGGCGTTTGGTACTTGGGTGGTAGCAACAAGCTGCTGTCAAGCTGCAGAGTGGCTAAGTAAGGTGCTGGAATAGCAGATGAAGAGGAAAGGAGATGAATGGCAGTCTGTCAGGTCAAAGTGAAGAGCATTAACCATAAAGTCACACATTATTTTTTGCACTTTTAGAATATTCTAAGAGTACACAAATGCTACATGAATACAAGCTCCATCACAAGGATTTACTTTGGCATCATTCTTCAGCATCTGATACAGATCAAAAGTCTTTAAAAAGAGGAATGACTTTGTGGAGCTTTGTGAATGGGAGTTGGTACTGACACGTCATGATCTCTGGCTAGACTGTGTTATGGTAACAGCAGCTTTATACAGTGTTCAGCTTTGCAATCTACTACAGTCACTCTGTCAGACTCAAAATCCAGAAGTTCTTTTTACCTGAACTACAGTAATAGCAAACTTGAATATAGTTATTTCTGCTCCTCAGTATCAGAAAAAAAGATACCCAATTGATCGTTTTAATGTAATAAATGAATAAAGTGTAAGTAAATGAGTATTTATTATTTGTTTAGTCTCAGAGGTGGCAAATCACCAGCAGGGGAAGTTCCCAACACTGCCCCTGCCAGATGCCTCAGGTGTGAATTGAGCACCCAGCTCCCCAACCAGCCCTGCCCATGCTGCACCTCTGCATGTGAGCCTGGGGTATTTATGTTAAGTAGTGCTGTAGAAATTTCTCCCTTCCAGTTATGTGGGAAATTAAAAGTAAAAGCAAACTGAATGAGTCACGGGGTCACTTGAGATAGACGAGCCCCAGCCTGTTCTGTCAAACATTCCTCAAAGGATGCACGAGCATCCTGCAGGCTGTAGAACTGCACAGCTAACTCCCACTTCTGTTCAAAACCAGATCATCAGTCCTCACAGTAACAGACTTCAGAACTGTCACACCTTGCTCAGAGCAAAGGCAGGAAGCACTTTTCAAGAAACTACTTAAAACTTCCTGGCTGTTTTTAAACAAAACCAGAGTTTGCACCTTCCAGCTCAAGCACGAAGCCTTTATGTGGCTGGTGCCATGGTCAGTGTGTGCCAGCAGTGAGCAGCACTGTCTCAGCAGATGTATTTCCAGTGATGTTCTGGATGGTCTGTGTCTTGTGCCAAGATCCCATTTCTCAGTTACAAACACAAGACAGTTATGGTTGCCTTTGGATCCACTTTGGAATGAACAGCCATATCTCTACCCAGGTGAAATCTGGGAGTAATGTTAGGCCAGGGATTCAGCCAGGCTCAGCCAGGACCTGTCTTTTGATACTCCCCCAGCAAACTTCATACCCTCCCATATACTCAGATTCTACTCTCCCTCCCCAAACCAGTACACCTGATGTTCTAACTGAACAAATACAGCAGGCTGCCATAACAAAACCAGAAGACTAATCTTTTAAATGGGGTCACTGTTTCAGGATGGAAATAAGCCTACAGATAGTCCAGAGGAGACCAGGCCTTTGGGGTAACGTGGTTCCAAGTGCCTACACCTCACAGATCCAGGCCCCAGTCATCAAGGATGCTGTTACTTTTTTACCTGTGCTAACTCACTCCTCCTTTGCAGAGTTTTAGTGAACTCGCCTCTCAGATAAATACGTGTTATGCTTCAAGGCACCAACTCCAGCATGCCGATACATACAAACCACATCAATGTATGTTTGTGTGGAACATCTTTGGGACATGCAAACATCTTACACCAAACTGCCTTTACTAATAAGGTAAGAATTGGCTTTTGGATCCCCGATATAATCACCTTACTGCTGAACAACAAGAAACCTTTGAGAGTAAGCAAATTTATCACGGATTAAGAAACCGGGATAAAGCCTCATAATACCTTCTTTATTTTTGAACAGATCATAATCTGTACCTTAAGAAAAAGCCCCATTTCCATCAGTACATATCCCTGATAAAGGGGAGCAAGTAACCTCTAGAGCATCTACAGAAACCACCGGAGCCTTACCTAGGTGATGCCGGCAAACCTGCGCGTAAAGTTTGAGTCTGGAATGATTGTCACACTCCTCAGTGCCCCAAGGCTGGTTGAACCATTCGCTGACGAGCTCATCCGTTAGCTTCTGTGCCACGCTCTTCCCCACCCGCATAATCCCATCACGTAACACTTTGCAGATCGGTTTGTGCTGGCCAAGTCTACACATCTGTTGAGGAAAGAAGAGATGCTTGTAACTGGATGCTGAGCACCTGAGCGTGCTCCGCAATCTGGTTTGTAGTGTAAAGCCACCAGCACACATCTGGTGGCTCCTTAATAAATACAGAAGCAAAAGGCTACATTTATCTGTTGACTTGAACTGCACTTACAGCAAAAGCAAGGTCACAAAGTGATCTTACAATTCAGTAGTACACAATGTGCATGATAAAAGAAGGAAATGGTTTTAACTCCAGCCTAGCAATTATAAGAAACAACCGATTCCTTAATCTGCTCCTCAGTCTTTAGGTTTGGTCTGGCTTTCATGTGTTAGGTTGCAAGTGTATTAATACTAGTGTTACACCCTTGGTAACGTAAGAGAATGTGTACTGTAACATGCCCAGAAATGCCCAGAACATCACAGTACAACTCAATCAGACAGTACTCTCGGAATCTGAAAGAGCAGAAAGTCCTCAAAATGAAATAAATCCTTATTCAAACAATTGCTACTTTAAACCCCACAGATTTCTCCCAACAAACATGCAGCAGAACAGAAATGACACTTAAGAAGCAATAATTCAGCGTGGTTTGTCTTTCCAACCTCGTATACAGCACTCAAGTCCCTGAAGAAAGTTTTGGCTCCATCGAGCAAGGCCTCATTTTCTGGACACACCACGATATAGGCGACATCCCGATGGCCCCCATACGGGTCTAGCAACAGCCTCTCCCAGAATGGCAAGGAGAATGGAGAAATTGTCAGGAAGTCCTTGTCATAACCCACTAGTAAAGTCGGGATTGGAAGAGGCTCAGGAGATTCCTCAGAGCCTTCAAAGAGAAAATAAAAAAGAAAGAAGTGTTAAAAGAAGTGGTTTAACTGCAGTGGGTTCTTTTATAGGAATATTGGGAATCAGTCATCCCTTGCCATCCTGAGCCTCCCAGAAGTCTGACCACAGAGTGGAAACAGATCAAGGCTGGATTGTGCCTGATAAACCATGCTCTCCCCCAGCCCTTTTCCTTGGGAAAAAATGTTTAAGAAAGTAGAAGAAAGATTTAAATTGTACCTAAGAAACATCATAAAATCAAAGCTCAGTTGGCCAAAGCAGAGGGAGCTGATCCAAGCTCATCTACCATTTAAGCTTCCCTAAAAAGTCACAATAAACCATCTTGCAGTGTACTGTAAATACAGGTATTGCCCTTCCTGAGGCTTAATCTTGTGGTTTTCCTTTGTCATAACCATAACCACATCTCACTCAACCAAAAGTAATAACAGGAATACATAAAACCTGACTTCACACTTTTTCATCTACCTCCACCTGGCTGTGCAGTTACACAGTAAAACATTCACCATCTTATTGTTAGGTGTACACACATAGCAAAGTCATTGTAATTGTATAAACTGCCTCCTGCTCCTCTCTGTAAGAAGAGCCCTGGAGCACTCACTGGCCCAGCAAGGAGGGTTGCCATTAACCTCTAAGCAAGATTGCATTGGTTTAGACTGAGATAAATCAGAGGTGAGAAATACACATTTACCCATGAAATCTATTTTGTCATTTGTATTTTCCAGAAGAGTCACTTATAGCTGGGAAATACTTAAAACTGGAAGTTCTTACTAAGTCTATGGGAAACCTTAGAACAAGCAAACCTCTCTGTGGAGAAAGCATACCCACTTCTTATGTTACCCTCTTTCTACAGGCCAAGGCCCCTCTCCCCCACTGTGATTTGGTACAATTTCAAGAGCTCTGCATGTGATTTATACACCGGGAGCTTCAGCACAGGCCAAAGGCCAGGCTCAGATGGGGAGCTTGATCTTCACCCAGCATTTCTGCACTTGTAAGTATGTGTCAGTCAGGGAGGTTGAAGCCTTCACTCCAGTGTGCAGGGCTGTGCTGCAAATACATTCTAAAGCCATGTGAAGAGCCATCCCCTGCCCCCAATAGATACAAAGAGTCCATTTGTTCCAATGTTTTTCTGTAAGGAAGTGCATTTCTAGTAAACCATGCTTCCATTTGAACTCTTGGCATACACCACAATGTATGTACCATAGGTTCCCCGTCCTGCCATCTTATGGAACTGCTGCCAGGTGAGTGGTCCCTGCACATGCTGGATGTTCTCCCAGGTCCTTCCCGTTCGCTTCTTCTGGATGGCATCCTGGAGGAAGGGCTGCAGGGACAGCAGCATGCGCACCACGTCCTGGGAGGAGAGCATGCTGATATCCAGGACTGCAAATGACAAAGGAGCAGCAGTCATTTTCAGGGAGGGAAAGGAAGGATTATTCGGAGGTGGCAACAATTTCTGGTTTATTGTTCTTTCATACTGCTCTCACAATGCCCAGATGTGCACAGCTCTAATTAGCTTAATGGCATCTATTGTGGCATTGTCTGAAAACACTGCTGACATAAAGCTGTCGTCACAGTCCTTTGCATATACCTTTCACTGCTGCTGCTGCTGTCCAGCTCAGACTGTAAGAAGCTTCAGCATGTGATGTTTCATTATAAAATCACTTTTATTTTTCTTGGTGACACATTCATACAAAGCATTTCTTTTCTGCTGACTTCTCCAAAAACACAGGGGCCATAATTCTGCCTTCCCCTAATACTTGAATTAGTTTTGCACCTCTGCTGCAGAGTTACAAACATCCACAGGCTCTTTCACAGTTTAGACCACAAAGTCTAAGGACAACCAGATTATTATTGGTACTTGAGATGTAATGTATAAAGCTTTCAGAACCCTACTTTATTTCTAGAATAAAGGGCTTAAAGCAGCCTTTCAGTACCTAAAGGGGCTGACGAGATATCGGGAGAGGGTCTTCGGACAAAGGCCTGTAGGGACAGGCCAAGGGGAATGGCTTTAACCTGCCAGAGGGGAGACTGAGATGAGCTCTTAGGCAGAAGCT
>JANHGB010014075.1:39802-50131 GCA_026283785.1 Coracopsis vasa | reverse complement strand
CTGGCAAAAGGCTAGGAAATTTGCAAGGGATCCAGGGTCAATATAAGATTTCCATTTGAAATCATGCAATGTTTTGCTCAATGTTTTGTAGAGATGTTTGCTTTGAAATCTACAGTTTCCGATCTCACTGTTGCTGACCTGTTTAAAATAATAAAACCAGAAAGCTTTACAAGATGAATGACGCTTGGGGCAGGGATCAAAATCTCACTTGTGTTTCTAGAGGCTCTTCCAATGCTTGGAAACCTGGTTCTTGACCCATCAAACACAGAGGACACTTTTTTCACATTCTCAAACAGGAGACTTCAAAAAGAGAGATGTCCAGGTCATCTATTATGTTGTTAATCTTCATTTCAGTTCACAATATGGTTCTTAAAGCCGCAGGGTTTCAGGTAAATAAATATTCTAGAACTAGAAAATAAGTATCTATTCAAATTATACATCCACGCTATTTGAAGGAAGATTTTGTTTCAGACATGTGGCTTTCTGGGAAAAATTATTGTTTGATACACTGTTCTGTAATTTGTTATTTAGGCCTTTCCTAGAACTTTCAATCTGGCAAAGAGGCAGCAAATAATTTTATGGCTGGGAAGATGGCACAGATGTTGACTTGTGGGAGTTCCAGATGGACTCAAGGACTCACATAAAGTCACATTTTATAGCTAAGATGCTGGAAAAGGAAATTGTGATTACCAAAGCATTACAACTAACTCCATAGTTAAGATTACAAGAAGAACAGGCTATTTACTTTGAGCCAATGTTTCAAACCTCCTCAAATCCACAAGTAGAGTTGACTACAAAATGAATCTATCAAAGTCTGGAACACAAATTTGAGGTTGTTTGGTAAAGATGTAGGAACAGTACTTTTGAAACCTCATGATTTTCATCTTTCTTCTGAGATTATTTTTTTTTTCTGCAGAGAAAGGGAGAAAGAAACTTTGAAACTATACACTAGTTACATTACTGCACCGCTTTTCTGGAGATAGAATATGAAATTGTAGATGAATTTAAAGCCAGCACCATTTTACCATTGATTTGGAAAGAACCAAGGTTGACAGAAAGTAGAGAAAGGCCAAAGCAAGCATCTTGGATTTAAGTCTGTAAGGCTTGAAGATGCCACTGCAGGGTGTCTCTTTAAAATCAGACTCGAGTCACCTTGCACTGTATACCCTCTATTTCTGGTTTGGGGTTTTATTTTCCAGCAGATAGTAGGAGTCAACAAGCAGCACCATTTCTGCTTCTATAGATGCAACTATAGAATGCAGAAGAAACTAATCAAGAAAGGCTAAGGTGACAAAAGTAACTTAGCCAAAGTATTTGCTACATAAGTAAGTTTTTGAGACTTATTTTCAAAAGATGAAGTTATAACTGTCAGTTGTTTTGACCTAGAAGAATGGGCTATTTCTGGATGCATTTGCAGTGCTTCATATGGATAGCTCTCAGTCTCAGATGCACAATGTTATTACAAAAATAATTAACTGAGAATGTGTATTTGTTTAGTTAATTGTAATAACTTCAATCAGGATAACGGATCTAATTTTAGCTTTGTGTAAGTCAGTTCATACTCATTGACTGGTCTGTTCTTTCTAAGCATATTGCTTGTGACAATATTGGTTCACAAGCAGGATGTCAACATGCACATGATGATTTCTATTGTTTGTTTTGGTTTTTTTTCCTGTGAAATGGGCAGGTGATGATGCCTTACTGCCTGGATGATAACTGACTTAAAATGTATTTTAAATATACCTGATGCCTATCAATTTGTGAAGATGTACAAGAATATAATACAACTAAACAACTTCAGGAAGAGTGCCTTCATTACTGAAAGGTATGTTGAACATGTGCTGAGTCACCTTCACAGAGGCATCCTCCTATGCCTTATCTCACTCTCACAATGCCTTTATCTTCCTGGCACAAAACCATATTTTATTTTCCTGGAGAAAATTGTGTCAAAATGTACAATAACAATGGAGCACCCAATGAGGCCAAGCAGAATTATTTCTTTGGTGACAAGAAACACAGTGATTTTGAAGACCCTTCCTGTGACTGCTGAGCTCTTTCTCTCAAGTCCTGAGCATCCTCATACTCAGTTTTCATATCTTAAGCACCTCACAGTTTTCAATCCTGCAATAATATATGGATCTCTTCTGCTTAGTTTGGGAGGATCACCAAAATGTTTAATTAGAGAGTGCTACCATTTTCCAGAATGCTGTCTGGTATGCTGAAAGAATACAACAACTAATCTTTGGGAGTAAATTACTGTTACGTTTAACAGGAGATTTATCACATGGTTCCCAGTAGCATCCCAGTTTGGTGCTGCATCAAACTTACCATTTCTTTTTTTATTAAATAATTCAATAACATTTCCTCTCCAGTAGTGTTCATCAACCTACAAGTCCCACAGAGACATCAGAAGTCTTTAATGCAGGTTTTCAGAGTAAATGAAACTTTTTTCGGTGTGGTTGCCTTTGTAATAACAGTCTTCTTATTTGTTGGATACTTATGTAACGTAAGATGAAAAGACATTTTATAGCCTTCTGGCAAGAGGACTTAAAATTAACAGCATACCTGTGGCTGCCCTAAGCCAGGGAGGGAGTCATTTTCAGGCCATGGGAAAACTGCAGTTTTGCATCCTTTGCTTCTTCTGACTTGCTGGTATTCAGTATTTCCATAGACTTGTTTTTCATTAAAGCATCATCATCGTCATGCACAAAAAGAAAAAATTAACTAATTGATTCTGATGAAAGAACAAGAGACCAAGGTGGTAAGTGATAACTGTCCCCCATCAGCATTTCCCCAGAGAATGTGGTGGTTTAACTTATTTCATGTTTTCATGCCTGGCTAGGCTCTCACATTGCACACACTCAGTTGGCTCTCTATGCAAACGCTATTAACTGTATGATTACCTCTGGCAGCAGAACCAGACGCAGTGCACATCTAGAGGTACGAATCTTCAGCCTCCAGGTAGCTTTATGGGCCATATCCTGCCAACCATCTACAGGCAGGCAGACTCCCACTGAATGTAAAGGGTGTTTTACAAAACAATCAATGGCCCTTCACACTGACTCCCTCTCAATACGCAAAAAGGAAAACCACAAAAAGATAATGATCTGGGTTTTGATCTCACCCATATTGGGCTGACAGAAGGGTAATCCCATTGACTTTAGCTGATTTATTTCATCAGTCAAAAGACTTTCACAGGCATTGAGCTAGGCCTTTAAACAAATGTAAACTTGATCAGAACCAAGCCCAATCGCATTCATGCCCATTCTTGCTTTGAATATTTGTCTTCTATAGCAGGTTTCCATCTGGAACCCTATTGACCTCAGCACAAAGTTTTGGTATTTAAGTTGACAACTATTTTCAAACAAGGTAATTACTCTCCATTACAACTGCAGAATGCTTTTAATCCTTAAAGAAGCATGCTTGGAGGTAGTTTCCTACTCATCCCCATTGATTACCAACAAACAAACAAACAGATATGTCACTGCTCCAGTCCCCACAGTAATGCAGCTCCTAAAGACATGCCTGAGCTGGTCTGCTCAGATATTACTGGCTGCAGCATGGAGCATAGCGTGACCAGCAAAACCATCCCGGCCCCTGGGTAAATACCTGGGCTACTAGCCTGTCCTAAGCATTGGGCTGCTGCAGTCACACTGCCGTCAAATACTTGTGCTAGCTAGTTGGGAGGTAGGTCTGGGGAGCTGGCTACATGAGCTGCCATCACCACAAGGTAGATAAAGACATGGTTCATCCAGGTGGTTGCATCCAATTCCAGCTATGTCCCAGGGCTTTCAGAGCCAATGGAAGAGCCCAATGGGGTAAGCAGAGCAAGGTTTTGGCTCTTCTCTCCCCAGCCACTGGAGGTAAGGGATGCGGCAGCCAGCAGAGCACCAACAGGACAGCTTAGGTGATGGGTATATCAGGCCCTCAGCTATGATCCTGCCTGGAAAAATAACTCTGGTTTCACAAAAGCCCTGTGAGATCTGTAATGACCCCAGGTGGCCGAGACCCCAGTTTCACAGCTCAGGGAGGTGTGCAGTTAATTGGTATATTGCATCTGCTGGGGATCAGAAAGACTAATGCTAATACTACCACATCAGACATGCTAGTACTCCTTTGCTTCTTCAGCCTTTGGGTTGCTTGAAATTCTTCTCTCAGCAGTAACAGTTACCCACAATACTAGAGATGGCAGTGATATTAGATCAGAAAATGACTCATTATTGAACTAGCCCCGTCAAGCAAGATAAATACAATTTAGTTGTTAGCTAATCTGTTTTTGTTTGTGTTCTTAATTCATCCAAGACACTGATTACATTGCAGTCTGTCATGCTAGCATTAAGTATATGTTGTTACAATCCTCTTTGCTTTGTAAAGCGAACATTTATGAATACACTAGCTGTATTTGTCTGTCAATATTAGATCACTGCTGAAATACTGTGCATTAGCACTCTGTCTCATAACGTGGAGAAGAATATTTTGGGTTTTCAGGAGTCAAATGTGGGAAGGCAGTATTTAATTTAACAGCATTTAAGCAACTAGAATTCTCATCTAAGATATGCTTTTGCTATCTGTCATCTTCATCTGCTAGCTGTTCCTTCTTCCATTTCCGTGACTTAAGTTTTGTGGCTTGATACTATGTTGAATCAGCTTTGGACTTTACCCTAAGAAGGAAGGCTGACAGGGGCTGTTTTAAGAGGCCTTGAAGGATGCTTTTGCACCTCCATGCTGAACTTTTATCAATGCAAGCAGCTCCTGGGGGTGCTCAGCACCTCCTAAGTTCTCCTCCTGAAAGAATTCAGGCTTTGCATTTGAGTTACTTGTTCCCATTGTACTTCCTCTCACTCTGTTTTTAGTTTTGTTTAGCACTTAGGTAGCCTTTGGGAAGGCTATTTATGTAAATTTAAAATTTTCATGATAAAGTGGTTTGCAATTAGAAAGAGAGGAAACCATTGATCTTGATAATAGAGAGAGACTTTCAAACTTGCATGGTTGGCAAATCCATTACCAATTGCTGAACTTTGCAAAACAGTAAATAGGCAAAGGTGCGTGGTAAAAAGGAAGTGAAAAGCATCATAGAACATGCTATATTTCTCTATTTGAATTTAATGCCAAGTAAATTGGCATACCAGATATGGCATTTACCAACTGTCACATTTTATGAAGTCTTTACAGACTCAAGCAAAAGATCTTGCTACAATCGCTTCATGATCAAGTCTTTTTCTGAGAATCAGAGAGAGATAACTGATTATTTTGTGTAGTCTGAGAAAAAAATGTGTGGCTTTGCAAAATTCCATCATACATACAACAGGACTTCAATACTTAAGATTTCTGATTGTTTTCCTAAACTTGACCACAATACTGTGCAGGCAGAACTGAAACAAAAAATATTAGCAATGAATTTATGATACTTTGGAACCCAGTCAGCTGTGGGTATCTTTCAGGAGAGGCACGAACACACACTTACTGTCCATCACTGTGTTTGCCTTCCACTGGAGTCTTTTAGATCTTTTGTTTTATTTACACTGATTGTAAGAAATTCTTGCAGAGCCCACTGGTTAATCCTCCTATCTTAAAAAAGCTGCTAAGTGATGTGGGAAACCATTGCAAAGATACTTGGCTGAGACTGATACACTACACTATGTCTATAACCTCCTTGCATCTGATTGATAGTACTATTGTTTGGTATGGGCTGTGTGGGAGCCTGTAGCTCCTATCAGTCTGATTTGATGCTTTATACCACATTTCTCAAGCGGATGATTTTGTCTCCCAGATTTAATACACAGGCAAGACAAGACTCAGAGGATGGGATGAAAATGAGTGAAGTAACTTCTATTCTCCCTCTTGAGTACATAACGCTGCATTGTACTGCTTGTCAGGTACATTTTACGTTTTGAGACAATAGTTTATTTTTCTCATCTATAGTGTAAGATATTATCATCATTATCCTTACTATTATTACATGATATCATTTAAACTAGTCCAAAATTGCATACCTGTATGCAATTCCATCTCTTTCTCGATCAGCTGAGCCAAACTGATAACTATGCCATGAGTAAAGCCAGGGCCTCAAGCTGGTTGGGCTCCATCAGCTTGGAAGCGAAGGCAGCAGAGAGGGTTTCTCAAGAAGAAAGATGTTTGTGAATAAGAGCATGTTAACTATGTTAACTTCTCTCATCAGAGGAGAGAAGATACAGCCTGAGTTGAGGATCTGGCTTTCCTAGTAAGAAGATGCACTGGAACATACGAGACCTGTGTTTGACTGGCTTTTCCAGTCAGCTCCACTGGATTGAGGACTGGAAGTGCGATGACTGTGTGGATTCCTGAGAGTTTCAGAAAAATGAATCCAAAGTAAAGGATGGTAACTCTGTGATATAAATGAAACCAACACATATTTTCACCTACATTTTTTCTTCCACTGAAATTGTTTCAACTGAAGCATCAGCAAGGAATTATATGTCCTTACTTCCCCTGGGGTTGGAACAGTAAGGGGAAATCAATGCAAGACCCTTTATAATGGATGGAGTTAATGATCTTAAAGGTCTTTTCCAACCTAAATGATTCTATGATTCTATAAAATCACACCAGCAGAGCCATGGTCAGGAGATAACAAAGGAAAAACACACCAAAGTCCCTGTTCTTTGGCACTTACAAACTTAATTAAAGGGTAATGTAATCAAGCTGGTGATTAATCATAAACTTTTTATCAATGGAGAATGATAGATTTTCCCGCCAAAGCCTCCATCTCACGTTTTGCTATCACTCTGGCCTCAGCAAGCACATGCACTCAATCCTTCCACGCTTGCCCAACATGTGTCTGAAACAGCTTCGTGAGAGCCTGTGAAATTATACCAGGATAAAATCAGCCCCAGGACATAATCACAAGGTATGAGGATCCTTCCTTAAACTCCTGATACCTACAAATTCAAATAAATGGAACTGAATGCATATTCCTATTGGGTGATAAGAAATTTTTATGGCACAAGTAGTGCGTTGCTTTGTAGATAAACTGTATGTTGCTTAAGGGCATTACATTTATAATCCCTCAGGCAAGGGTGTGCATTATCCTTGTTTCCAACAGTACAGGGTGGCAAGAAAGACATCAGGAGGGAAAGCCATACCTCATCCTGCTGGATAATGCTGTTACTAAAACAGGAGGGAAATGGAGGGGTGCTAGTTTGCCACAGCTAGCAGGGATGAAAAGGCTAAGAGTTTACATATACTCAGATTCCTCCGAAAGGAAACTAACAGCCTAGGAACAGAATTCCTACAGGATTCCTCACACCACTGCAACAAACCCACCACAAAGCTAAGACAGTCTGCATGTGCACATAAACAAAGCCAGAACTTTGCAGCAAATAAGGCCTTGGGGGGAGGGAAATACCTCCAACTTCAAGTATATGCTGTTCTAAGAGGGTCTCTTTGTAATAAACTCCCACACTGTAGCACTAAACCTTAATGGTCTGTGAAAGTTATTATGGGATGTTTTTAGCATTCAATTTCATTCTGACAGTAGTTTATGATGCGTATTACAGGAGAATACTGTTAAGCTAATCATATTTATACCAAATCTTTGTAATATAATAGCTTCAAACATTTTGAGCAAGGCACAACTTGATTTTTCATAGATACAGAAAGACAAAACTTTTAATGATGTTATTTTCTTATTGCTTCCCCAAGTCCATCTGTTAGAGCTGCTAAAGATCAAGGGCAATCATTTCTTTTTTCTACAGGCTGAACAGTGAAAAAGATACTTGGCTTCCCAGGTTCTAATTCTGCACTTTTTTTATTTCCAGGGACAGTTTCATCAGGCAGTATCAATTTGTCATTTTCTTTTCAAGACATGCCTGGTGTAAGTCATGTCTGAAATAGAATTCCTTATTTCTGCCACTGATGACAGCTTAAATGATTGATAAAAAGGAATTTTATAGTTCTGTTTAGGTTTCTCATGTTAACATTATTTTCCTTCCTGCATTTCATTCAGTTTTGGTAGCAGAAGGAGCCTTATTAGAGTCACTTTTTCCTTCTATTCATTAAAATCAATTCTACTCTGTTTGCCTTTGATGAGCAGTTAGAAGAAAAGGAAATAAAAATACAGGTAGTAAATTCTCTGAAACTCACCAACTGCATATACTTGAAGAAAAACTGAATGTGCATCGTAAAGTTGTCCAGAGTGGCCCTTTAAGCTAGAAAAAGGGTCAGATTCTTTTAAACTTTCCCAGAGAATAGCAGTGACCTTGGAGATCAGATAACCCATGGTATACAGGAGTTCAAATATGTCATCGAGACTTTATTTGATGTTCCTTGGCCTACTTGCTCTGAGCAGGCTAATTGTACCACTCCCAAAAAACCCTCACAACAGGACTGTACAACCAGAACCAATGTCAGCAAAGCAGAGCTGGGTGCATGGGAGGTACAAGGATAAATAAGACACTGTGTAGAAGGCTGGATTTTTGCTGAGTGACTCGAATCTGATCAGTATGATATATTAAAACTAATGGAAACATTTGATTAAAAATACACTAGATCTTTGAACAGAGTCTTATTACAAAGACGTCACAGGCAGGCAGCCAAGTGCTCTAGCTACAGCACAAATGACCGTGATAGAAATCAACAGGCCCCAGTCGTTCTCCTTCCACAGAAAGCTTGCCAGAAGGATACCTGGGCTCCTCACACTTCTGCTGCCTCTAAATGTTTGCACTGAGAGACCGAGATCTGTTATCACCACCCTTAAAAATGGAGTCCTCTTCTCCCCAAGTCCATGACTCCCTGGTGCATGTCCAAGAAGCCTTAACCTTCCCAAGGGATCACCTGCTTTTGTGTCAGGTTCTCTGAAAAGCCTTCAATCTCTATGGTTTTATTCCAGAAATGTATCAGTGAGTTTGCCAGGAGACAGTGTGGTCCTCCTGCTTGCAGCAAAAACTTGACAGATGGCCAAAGAGAAGTGGTGAAGCCCCAGTGTCTCTGTGACTGGCTTCAGTGAGGCTGAGAGGCCATCGACGATGCTGGTGTGCCCACAGGATCTTCTGCATCCCACCATAAGGGGTAAGCATTTCACAGCACCCTGCCTCTTCTCACTTGCTTTGCAGCCAGCTTGATTTTGGCAATGTATTTTCTTTGCTTTTCCCCTACCCTTAGTTATCACCATAAGCTCAAGATGTGCATTCCAGTCAGCATGAGAACTGCTCCCTTCAATTCTTTCTCTAACGGGCTGTAGCTTGTGAAACTAAATTGGGATTGCATATACAAAAATCCATTTCCATGTATCTCCATTGATTTTTAGTATTAACTAAGACTTTTACTTGCATTTTTATGACAGAGAAATACTTTTTAAAGTTGTTGAGGAACTAGCAGTTGGTGTTAACAAACTGCATTTGTTTTATTCCAGCATAAGCCACTTCAGGGAAGTAAACCAGAAGAATCATAGAATCACAGAATCATAGAATCACAGAATAGTTAGGGTTGGAAAGTACCTTATGATCATCCAGTTCCAACCCCCTGCCATGGCCAGGGACACCTCACACTAGACCATGTCACCCAAAACTCCGTCCAACCTAGCCCTGAACACTGCCAGGGATGGAGCATTTATCACTTCTCCGGGCAACCTGTTCCAGTGCCTCACCACCCTCACAGGGAAGAACTTCTTCCTTATATCTATCCTGAACTTACCCTGTTTAAGAAGACTAATCACTTTCAGCAACAGCTACTGTCTAGACTAGTTTAGCTTTAACTTTAAACTGTACCCTTATGCTCCAGTTCAGCAATATATTTAAACATATTCAATTTTTAAGCATATGAGTAATTCCGGTGTACTTACTTATTTAAATTTAGATACGCTTAAGTCTTTTCCTGAATCAGCTTCTAAACCGTTCACAATCTGACCTCATTTCCACTGATGCAAATCATTGTGCTACATTATTTGATTACTCCAGAAGTAGGAAAAATATTCTTGGTATTCCTTGAGAAAGTTTTCCTGCATTTATACTAGCATTTTGCTGAGATTCAGCTTCTTTAACCAGCCTGAATTCAAAGCCAAAGCTGGGATTTCATGAAATACTTTGGTTGTGAACAAAATATGCTCAAACTATACATAGGTTTTAAGAGGAGAGATAATATGGAGGCATAGCTTTATCATGCATTTCAAGCAGAAACTGAGGTACTCCCTTTTCGAGATCCTCCCTTTCCCAGCATGGTGTTCTGGGAAATACCTATGCATTTCAAGACACACTCACACTATGACATGTGACACCAGCTTGTGTCTGGTGGAGACTTCAGTGTGTATTTTGGGTTGGAAAGCAGCATTAAGATTTATCTTGTCTTTTCTTCAGGTGC
>JANHGB010014075.1:0-30430 GCA_026283785.1 Coracopsis vasa | reverse complement strand
GAGCAGAGCTAACCACGTTTTCCCCTCTTCTCCTTCCTCTTCTTCCCCCTCCCCATCCCTCCTTCTTTTCTTTGCAGCAAATGGAGCTGCTTCTGGTGAATAAGCTGAAATGGAATCTGGCTGCAATGACCCCCCACGATTTCATTGAACATTTTCTTACTAAAATGCCTTTGGCAGAGGACACCAAGCAGATCATCCGTAAACATGCTCAGACTTTTGTGGCTCTGTGCGCTACAGGTATGAGCCCTGCAAGTTAAGCAAACCATGTTGCTTTCTGCAACATGCACCCTACCCCCTGGTTTGTACAGCTTCCTGTAGCTGTGAGCTGTGGGGAGGTAGTTTAAGCCCTAGTTATTGCCCTTTGCTTGTAGAACGTGGATTACTTTGCAGAGGTGAGTTTGTTTTGGAGAAGATACTTTGCTTCTGAGCAGAGTGCATGTTGCTGTTGAGGCGAGAGGAGTGTCCGTCCGTCCCCCCCCCCTTTGTGGTTTAGCTGTGGAGTTGTGGCAGGATTCCTTCGCCTCTATACACCGGGTTGTATGTGGGAGCTGCACAGGGAATCCCTCCCCCCGTAGGTTTATTCTTAAGGTGAAGTTTTAAAAGCAGAGGGAGATTTTATGCTTGTGAATAGCTCTGCATGGGAGGGGGGTTAAAACTTCCCTCTTCAAGGTGCCTGTTGGCCCTCCCATCCTCCTCCTTGGTGGCTGGTGGGTTGGAGGAAGGCCACGCAGCACTAAAGCTTTGCTGGCACAGCACCGAGCTGCTGCCATCTGCACCCTGCTGACCACGTGCTGCACTGAAGCCACGTGCAGGCCTCCAGCGATGCTGAGTAGGGAGGTATCCACACTTGAAAACCTCGGTGGGACCTGTGTGATGGCATGGCTTAATGTCGTGTAGTTTTATTTTCCAGAGGTAGATTTGGTATATAAAAAGATGGAAGAAAGATTGCAGGCACTCAGAAGAAAAGTTTTTATTGCACAGAATCAGCTCTAGTGCAAGGCCTAAAGATAGAACGATCGAGTCATAAAAGAGAAATACATAAATACTGTCATTGCTCTTCATCTTGGGCCTAACACCAGCCCAACGAGCAGTCTGTAAGTTAAGATTGCTTGGAATAATACTTGGTGTAGGGAGCACCACAGCCTTCAGGCAGCCTCACACTAACAGCAACGGCATTTTGGGAATATCAGACCTAACACTGTGCCAGATCCCACCCAAAGCTTCCTCTGCTGTTAGCTAAAAAGAGCAGCTACTCAGACTCCCCTTTGGATATGGGGATGTTTAACCTAGGTTGTTCTGCTGGCAATGACAGGGATGAAAACAAGAGTAGTTCAAAGGTTGGAGACTTGCGAAGAGTCCAGTACTTTGATCTACTGTCGGTGTTGTTATGTTTCTTTTAGGAAGCATATCCAGAGCCTTTATTTAACACTGCTATGCACCACAGCTGGAGAATGGATCAGTAAATGAGAACCATGCTCTGGGAGCT
This sequence comes from Coracopsis vasa, assembly GCA_026283785.1. Taxonomy (NCBI): domain Eukaryota; kingdom Metazoa; phylum Chordata; class Aves; order Psittaciformes; family Psittacidae; genus Coracopsis; species Coracopsis vasa. The sequence continues at coordinate 28,944 of JANHGB010014075.1, read as the reverse complement.
TTACTTAGTTTCTTAAACAACCCCACAGTGCTGAGCTCACCAGAACTGGGGCCCTCTTCAGTTCCCTACAGAAGCTGGGATATATCCTGGGGAAAAACACTCAGGAAGGCTACCACTAGGGTCTGTGTTTTTATTGTCCTTTCTGGATGTTGGGATTTTCTTGCACCTTTTGCTTTCCTCATGGCTTCTTTGTTGGCTAGTGAAGATCACATGTGGCTTAAGTAGCACCTGGACTTTGCTTTGCCTGTTACTGGGTTGTGTTGTATTTCCCCTTGCCAAAATGAACCTAGATGGACTGCAAACTGCCTGGATGCTGTGGGGCCCGATCCAAAGTCCACTGGAAACACAGACACTCACTTAAGTGGCCTCAGGGGCAAGTACAGTATATACTTTGCATGAAGTTCAGCCTGTGTCCTCTGCTGTAAATGAGAGGGTCTCCTAAGAAGAGCTAGCAAAATAATGCTTGCTTAGAAAATGAAAGCCAGCTTCACAAGGTGAAGGCTGTGGAAGTGTTGCTAGATGTGCGTATATGTGTTTGCTCCAGAAAGAGAAGGTTACGCTGCAAGGTGAAGTTAAAGGGGAATTCCTTCTAAGAGCCCTCTTCAGTTGACTGGCTGGTAGAAGTGGATTTGTTTGATTTGGTTTAGTTGTGAAGAAAAAAAAAAAAAAAGAAAAATTCCATTTTCACCAAAGGATGTCTTTGTGCTGTGGTAGGTTCGGGCGAAAAAGCAAAGGGAAGAAGAAGAAAAAAAATTACCAGGGGTTGTTTGAAGTTAACACATAATTGAGCCTAATGAATGGGGCTTTGGCACGGCCAAGCAAGGCAGGGAGAGCTCAAAAGGAAGCAGGCCTCTTTTGGCCCAAGTTAAGACCAGTGTTGAGGGAGAACTGCAGCTCTATACAAGCGTAACAATGAATAGCAACAAATATTGGAGCTTCAGCATTTCATTATGTTCCTCTGGTTATCAAAACATACTAGGTTCCTTTTATACTACTATTATTGCTATTAATACTGTTGTTGCTTTCCTCTGGGATGGAGAAGGAAAGATCCCCCCTTTGAAACGAACGTGTTACAATTCCCCTATTCTCTAGCCTTAATAAAATTGGAAGTCTCAAGGTATGTGACCAGTTGGAACCTGTTGCATCTTGCAGCAAGTGATTTATGTTCGCAGTTTTGATTTGCCTCAATGAAAAGATTTTCATTCATAGCCCCCAGCTCTCCAGACGGATGGAATTGCTGCTCCATTTAAAAAGGAAAAGGGGTGACTCGCCTTGTTAGGAATTTTTTTTAAAGCGCTGCAGCGCCTATATGCCTGCTTTGTCCTCCCTTCAGGGTGGCTGGCATTCTTCTCTCTCCTCCCCCTCCTCTCTCTCTCCCTCTCTCTCTTTTTAACAACGCTGAAGTTGTTTATTCTTTTTGGATGAAGTCTCAGATAGGCTACTGGGGATGTGTGCTTCAATTGATGGGGCCCCCTACCCCATTGTGGCTGTGTCAGGTCTAATTCATCTCACCGAAGCCCCCTTGTTCCTGAGCGCTCAATAGCGCAAGATGAGGCGATGAAGGCTGACAATGATGCCACACTCTTCACTTGGGGGCATCCAATTACAGGCGAGAGGGGCCCCCTGATTAATATGCTGAAATTAGTGGCCTCTGCCACAAATAATTCCTTGTTGAGTTGCAACAAAAAGGCAGTCCATGCTGCTTGTCTGGAGTGGTTATAGGGACAGACACAAACTGGTCATTTAAACTTCATTATCGCTTTTCCACCTTGGAAAGAATGAGGGTGTGACTATGAATTCATGTTCTTGTTTACTGCTCCATTTAAAAGAAGGATGCAAATATTAATCCCAAACAGGATCCTATCAGGACAGACTTATTAAACCGACACATTTTGGTCACGTTCTGTTTGTGGAGCTCACTAAATAAGTGTCGTGAACACGCTGCCACTCTACTACCCGTATGAGCAACCCAAGCTTAGCAGAATTCATGCTTGCCTACTGAAATCCCTTATGTCTGAGGCCTACCTGCAACTGTGTATTGTATTTCAGTGAGGGGACTGGCTTTGCAATGTGTGTAGTGTCAGTAAGTAGTCTGGACTACTTAGATTTTGGGGAGTGACGGAAGCTTGCTAGAAGATGGGTCTATCTAATATCTGCCAGGCAATGGACAGATTAGGAAAAGGGGATAAATTAAATTCATTTCAAGCATAAATGAGGCTATTTCAGATCAAGTTTGCCTTTCTGCTGGCAGGGCATCTCATAAGTTTGGTGGCAGTTCATCATACCGGTTTAATTTTGAAGGTTTGCAACGCGTGGGGTAAAATGCCCCTTTGAAGGTAGGTATTGGTCAGGGCTACAATGGAGTGTCAGAGGTATCTGAATAGATTCAGAAAGGAGACTTTCACAGAGTCCCAAAGTCTTTAGTTTCACTGGTAAAACATTTACACAAAAGTTATTTTATCATAATAAAGGAGATGCATGATTTAATACTTAAACTGTTCCACTGAGCCCTCTAAGCTGTCTGTTCCTTTGATTTCATTCAAGGGTTTGACAGACGGTTTATATTTTTTCAACCCAGAGGAAGCTGTATCCTGATAAAAACTGAAGGAATGTGTCTCAGGTTCTGGTGTACAATGTGGCATTTCCTTTTCTTCCTCACAAAATTAGACGTTTACTTGGGCCACTTGCTTCCTTTGTTTCTGATTCTCTTCCAAGGTGTACACTGCCCCGGATCAAATGCACTCATGTTCATCAGAGAGTCTTGGCATTAAAATGTGAATTACTCTTATTAAAAAAAAAAAAAACAAGCAACACCAAACCAACAAAGCAAAACAAAAACCCAAATGAAAAACATGCTAAATGGCAGAGATAGCCCCTTAAGGAATCATGGGAGTGGCTTTGTGGAGAGACCTACAGCAATGCAGTCTGGAAGGGGGCCCAGCCTCTTGTCAGCATGGTGTCACATCAGAATGTAACTGATTGTCTGCCAATTCTTGGGACCCCCATCACTTAGTTATGCCACATTTACATTAAATCCCTGTTGCCAGGATGGATGGCAGCCACTGACAAGAGACTAGCGTGAGACAAAGCATTTTGAAGATGAAACCTTAATTTAAATATGGATTATCTGCTTCCTGACAGGGTTAAGCGGTCTTTCTCTTCCTTTCTTTTTTGTGGATGTTGTTCATTAAAGCTGTATTTCTTTGACTGTCAGTGCAAAGGTTTCTGCTTTAAAAGGCTTGAGCACTTATTATTAGAGTTCACCTAGGATCCCATCATGCACAATGCAAACAGGTTTTCTTGGATGTCTAGTGCCACTGACCCTAGTGGCATTATTCACATGAGCAAAGTATTTTAACATTTGAAGAACAGGGGTCCTGCTTATGATAAAAGTTCCTTGCAGTGATGAATGGCCTCCCAGGCTCAGTGCTAGGAAGGGCTATTCGCTGAAGTAGAGTTGCTCCTGTGGATAAGTGTTTACAGGTTTGGACTTGTAACAGTTTAGAGCGGGAGGCACCTTTCTGCTCCCAGTTTTCTCTACCTTCTTGGATGCAATACTTGGCAGCTAAAGCCCTGCTGGTAGCAGGGTGTATGTGTACGGGCAGGCTTCTAAAGCAATCATTTCAGTGTTGTTCTTTTTTTTTTTTTTTCCCTCTTCTTTCTTCATGCAGATATTAAATTTATTTCAAACCCACCTTCCATGATCGCAGCTGGCAGTGTGGTAGCAGCTGTGCAAGGCCTGCATCTGGGGAACACTAACACTTTCCTCTCCTATCAATGCCTCACACACTTCCTATCACAAGTTATCAAATGTGATCCGGTAAGTAATTCTTTCTCTCGTTTGATCTCCTGCCTTAAAGTTTAAGAATTAATATAGTAGCTGATCTGACATAAATCTTGATCAAAGTCAAACCTCGGACTAGGGATTGTTGAACATGTTCTCTCGTGTCCATCCTAGTTATTTAGCTGTCATTTATAGCCATTAATAATCTGTGATGATGCTGCTGCAGTTCACTGATAGGAATGCCACATCCAGTTCAGATGTTTGTAAGAGAGGTGTAAAGGACTAAGCAAAGGAAAAACTGTATCCATTTAGAACAGTGCAGAGGCTTGGTTTGGTTGCAGGTAATTAAACCAGGAGTCTGTGTAAATCAAAACTTTGAAAGCAAGACCACGAGAAATAGTGAGACGGCAAGGTATCTCTGACCTTATCTTCGACAATTCTTGAGGCCTTTTATTGTGCCAAGTGGTGTGAAAAAGCCCTTCTTGAAAGAGTTCTAATGATCTAATTTGGTTTATTACGTGCTAGACCTGCACAGTAGCTGGCATTGAATTCCTTTTTCGAAACAAATGCTTGTCCCACGACTTTCTGACAAGGTAGATGGTCCTCACAGGACTCTCATTTTGCCCTGCAGCTTCCAGGAGATGCACATCAGTAACTAGTGAGCAATAAACCTTTCATGAGTGAATGGGCCAGGAAGGGAGCCTACAAGGAAGACCTAAAGTCAATGATCCATGTCATAATGGTGTGTGAAGTTGGGGCAGAGTTGAGCTTTGTTTTGTAACAATGCAGAAGACCAATAAATAGATGCTTTAAAAAGGTTCTTGTGAGGTCTCCCAAGCACTGGACAATGAGTCAAGATAAAGACAAGTCTGTGGTTAGCAGCAGAATCTTTGAGATGCTCTTCAATTATTTTACAAGTTAATAATCTAAATGCATAGAGAACTGCACTAGCCCAGACACTGGGAAATTAGGTTTGTATAACTGGACTCTGTTGACAGGATTGAGTGATTTCTGGAAAGATGAATCATAATGACTCACAAAAGAATATTTAACTTTTGATAGTGTGAAACAAGTTGCTGACAAACATGATTTCTCAGCATATTATTTTGATCGCCGTAACAGTGCCTTGGTATTGAGGGTGTTATTTTTGCCATTTATCTTACTGCAGCTAAAGTAATACGGATGCAGTGCTGAAATATTAAATACTATAAGAACTGCAAATGCTGCAATAAAATGCTGCTCTGTTTGGTATTATATATGTAATGCATAATGCTTCTAGTCAGTTTGTAGATATTTCAGTGTATGGTTGGCTACTATCCAGCGGCAGATATCTGAAGCAGGTACTGACGAAAAATGCTAGGCTCGCTATCTGTCCTGACAGTATCAATTCAAATAACTTTATTTAATCATTCCTGATACAGAGCATTGAAGTAGATTCTCTCACATCTTGAAGAAAAACAGCATGTCCTTACGTGACTTGACTTAGTTGATGACAGAGCTCTTTTAAAAGAAAACAAAGTATTTTTAGCAATAAAGGAGAATTCTTTTTTTTTTTTTTTTTTATTGTCCACTCATTGCAAGGCCACAATCTGTATAACTTGAACTCAAAGTTAACAGCATGAAAAGGAAGTAACTCCCCTCCATCTTTCACTGCTAAATGTGTTAGAGCAGCTGGAGTTAGAAGTGTTCTTACAGATTGCTACAGAAAATAAGCATCATTAAATGATATGTATGTATCACTGTGCTTGTAACTAAATAAGGGAGCAGCTTCTTTAACTACCATGGCTTTGAATAGAGAAATCTGCTTGGTTTCATACAGAGCATGAGTTGCCTGAATAGAGAATTTTCCACATGATGTGCCTGTGTAATCCATGGTATCAAATGCTATCCCCATTATCTTACTTCTGTAGCATGTAGATGAAGTTTGTTACTCCATTGCGATGGTTCTCCTTGTGCAAACGAAGAGGCTTTATACTGAATTGTCTTGAAATATTAAGAGCATGCATTATAAGATGACTAACATTCTTGCTGATTATGTGTTAGCTAGAGCAGCTGGTCTGTTGGATTTCAGGTTATAAAATTACACTTTTTTTACCTTTTGTTTCAAAGACAGCAGAATCTAAAGTAAAATGAATATCACCTGATTGGAATTCCTTTATGGTTCATGTTTATGTTGGTAGGAGTCCAGTTTCCCATTTTGCCTTTGATCAGGGGTAATTAGAAGTCAGATAATCACAATTAGAAGTCTTGGGCTGTCTTCCATCATTCTGTTCTTGACCCCATCATCCAAAGAGATTGAATTTTACTTGACATTCATTTCCAGGCCAGAAATTTGCTAAACTAGATTAGATTGGGTTTCCATGCTGTCTGTTAGTACACTGGAATTTGTCTCCTGCCTGCCCCTACTCAGAGGCACCTTCAAACATGTGCTTGTTTCCAGAGCAGGTCAGGGAGTAACAAAGGATTCCCAAGCAGCTTCTTTTTTGTTGTTGTTTTTTTCCTTTACTATCTGGCCCTGGAGTCTGATCATGACTTCTGTGTGTGTTAAAGGTATTTGACCACATCAGTTAAGCTAGTAGGTCTCTTTATTTTTCACAGAGGAGCTTAATTAATCCAGGAAGGGTTTATGACCTTGAACAAACTGTGGGCATTGAGAATTTGGGTAGTGAAGTAGAAGTTATTGGGAAAAGTTATCAGAGTAATGCACAAGGTTTGGATTTGCTTTTCAGTGTTCAGAAGTACTGAGAATGCAAAAAAGCTTTGGTGAGGTTGTTCACAGGGAATGTTATATTTTTCTGCTATTTTTGCTAGCTCTAATACATTCCTGTAGACAAACTATTCATCATAGAATGGTTAGGGTTGGAAAGGACCGTAAGATTATCTAGTCATCTGAATAAGAAATGAACAGAAATGCCTAAAACATAATTACTGTTTGTTCAACTGTAGCTTAAAACATAGTCTCTTCATAATAAATTGTAGAGATTATGTTTTAAAAAAATACATTTACAACATACCTGTACTCTTGAGAATCTCACAGGGTAAAAAAAAAAAAAAAAAAGTGATAAAAAAATACCTTTAAGTTACACAGTCTTGAGTAATTATCCATGACTGGAATCCAGAGGGAGAATAATTTCTAGAAATACTTTTGAATGGTTTTAGTTTTCAGAGCTCAAACATGCTATATACAAATGGTTAAGATTAAAAAACCAAACCCAACCAAACACAAAACCCCCACCAAACAATCCGTGCCCCCTTCCCCTCCAAAAAAAACTCTACAAGGATATGTGTTGCTCTGAAAATATAAATTGACTTTCAATTTGGAATGCTGAACATGCCACCTTGTTAAAACAGAATTACCCTCCAAAGTGCCTCAATCTGTAAACCCCAGAATACCTAAGCCTGCACTCCTGTACTATTTAATACATCTAATTCCAAGTGTGACTGAGGTATGTGGTACAGGACATGCAAGGAGGAGCCTTACAGTCAGGATTGATCTGTCATACCTTGAGAAGGGGTGAAAGGACTTCATAGAGGTCTTATTGTGAAGGCCAGAGGTATGTAGGAGCCAAAGGCATGATGACTTTAGGATATGAGGCGTTTCTTTTTGTCATTTAAAACGCTGTGTGTCTCTGTCAAGAGGAAATATTACACTAGGGTTTAAACCAGAAAAGGTCATAGGTTATGTGTTTTCAGTGAGCTGTAACTGATGGTCTGATCTGCTTAGAGGTAGGATTAACCTCCCTCTCTCTCAGAAAGGACTTGCAGAGAATTGTTCGCTTGGGTTTCTAGTCTTATTTTACCCCAAATGCCATGTGCCCTTATTGGTGGCAGGAGAGATTCTTGTGGTAGTGGAATCAGTGAAAAGCTGGTAGATCACACAAGAAGCCTCTGAATGAAGGCAGAATTGAAACTGGGAAATAAAGAAAACAGCAGGCAGGTCACCCTCTCAGGAAAACAACATTCATTCTCAGTCATGCACATCCTAACACTTTTGACGGCAATTTATCATGGAAGACTGGGTTCACTGCAAGGGCTAACACAAGTCATAGGTTAAAGCAGAAAAGGCAGTCTTGAAAGGAAACTTCAAAGTCCTTAATACACAGAGCTAGATTTGTTGGGAAAAAGCTTAGGATGTTTGTTATAAAGATAGGAGTAAACAGCACGCTGAAGGCATTCTGGCAAAACATCTTGTGGTTGTTTTGCCTACTTAAGGCACCATTTCCATGTCATTGCAATGGACGTACGCAGCTCTGAAGAATGCAACCAGAACTTGCAGAAGATTGCGATAGCTTGAGCTAACAGGCCTTCTCCAATTGTAACTGCTGTGGATTGATAAGTAGAATTGGGTATAAATTCTCATGGTATTATTTAATGCCTGGGGGAAGTTACTTTTTCTCACCATAGTGCTTGTCCTGGTGCTTCATGCTTTTAATTCACATTGATGTCTGTGTGAGTGGCGAGGGCTTGGATCTCCCGAACACTCACTAAGACTGTGGGTACATTCTGTTCAGAGAAAATGCTTGTGAAGCAAGCGAAGGAGATCTCACCCTGGCTGAGATTTCAAGGTGAATGCAGAAGCAAACGGAAAGCTTGACAACACTTTGTAATGCATGGTCAGGAAGGTATGTTTAGTGATGCTTCTGATAAATCTCCCCAGTTTGGGGTCAAACAGTCCAGGATGTTTTTCTGTTCAGATGCTTCCTGAGTTAGAAATCAGGCTGCTAACTTGAGCTGCCCACTGCTGGACACAGCAGAAGTTGGCAGGCAACTTTGGTGGGCATGTATATCTAAATACATGTATATCTTAGCACTTCTAGCTAAGAACTGTGTATTATCAGAACTGAGCCTGGAAAATTCACTGTTTATGACCATCACTTCTAGTAGACTGTACTACAAAAATGTTTCTGTGGCCCAGCTTTGGCTCCAGCTCAGTTTCATGTCTTTGCAGTGTTACTCATTTAATTTTGATTCATTCACACTGCTGTCCAGTCAGACTGTTCCTCTTTTTTCAAAAGGTATAAAAAACAGTGAGGTAAAAGATACTATGAATGGGCCTTTATAGGACTGCTGTGTTAGCAGCGCAGGCACGGTCCTGCCTGAGTTAGTTACTACATGTGTCACTAGTGGAGCGTGCAAAACATTCAGCTGTAGACCAGTAGTTGAGACTAACAACAGAAGGGCAGAGGACCATGTATGGAGATGCTCACCTAGGCCATTAAATAGGAGAGGGCAAGAGTTAGTTGATGAAGTAAAGATCCATCCTGCAGAAAATGGGGTAGCTTGTCCAGTCCTTTTGCTAATCTTGTTCTTCCCAGACTCCTTTCAGTCTGCTGCCCTCCCAGATAACTTGGTTATATTTCTCTTGCTTTTTCAAGAAACAGTATTTGTTCTCTGATCTTACTGTTTTTCTAAAGGACTCTGGATCTTTTTCTGCTTCCATTTAATCTTCTGTAGGATTGTTTACGAGCCTGCCAAGAACAGATTGAGTCCCTCCTTGAATCCAGTCTACGTCAGGCACAGCAGCACAACGTATCTTCAGAAACAAAGACTGTAGAGGATGAAGCAGACCTTTCCTGCACACCTACTGATGTGCGAGATGTGAACATTTAAGAGGACTTCTAAAGGGTTTGCTTGGCCAGAAAAAGCAGTCAAAGAAAGGGCATCTGAGAAGGAATCAGCATCAGGATCTCCCCCCCAGAAACCCTTTTCTCCAGGACATTTTTATACCAGAAGGGAAAACCAGTCTTGTTATATTTTTTCTTGCTCTGTCTCCCTTCCACCTGTGACTTCAAACAAACAAATAAACAAAAAGTACCCCAAAAACTGTCTTAAAAAACAAAAAAAGAAAAAAATAGTATTTGCATTACCCACGGGGGTTTGTGCTACAAAAATAGAGGATTTTATACAATAATAATCAACTAGTTTTTATATTAAAGTGTTCTTGTCTGTATGTTGTAAAAATAGGCATTAACACACAAAATGTCTCCAGGGGAGGTATTAGATTTGATTTCTTACATATAAAACAAACCAGCCAACCATTTTTAAAGTAGAAGAGGGTTGTTTTTTTTTTCTTCTCTGATACTAAATGAAATACTCTTTTTTTTTTTCCTTTAAAAAACATAGCTTTAATGCAGTTCTAGGCTTTTCTGTATCTTGCTTGCTTATGCATTTAGTCACTTTATAATTCATCTGTAAATGTTTATTTCCTTAGGTTTTTTTTTTTTTATCATCCTCTTCACCTTTTAAATGGTTAACGTAACCCATAAGTTAGTATATGTTAGTATACAGCATTATTGTATGTTAACTTTTTTTTTGTGCCTGTGGATTGCCTGTGCATAAGGCATTTGTAGGGTTCCAGCTTAGCATTGTTGGAAAAGGCCAATGTACTACTCATACAGTACTCTATTATAAAGAGAAACCGAAATAGTGACATAATATATTCTATTTTTGTAATCTTCCTATTTTTGTAGTTACCTGTGTAAAAATGCTGGTCTGACCCCACAGATATTCAGCCTAATGATGGTCAGGTTCAATCCACAGTCTTTTATTTTGTTGTTGTTTGTTTGTAATATTCTAAAACCATTCCATTCAAAGCACTTTCAGTCCATTAGATATAGGAAATTCTTTTATTGTGTGGGAAATATTTTTTTTTCTTTTTCAATGGAATGGTTTGGAAAATATATAAGTGCTTGTTCGCAAACTTGGAATTGCAAAGCAAGTGCATTTAACTATGGTGTTAGAGGAGAGGTGATATTTTTTTTCCGAAGGTTGTGTTCCAGTAAGAGAAATTGCATTCACAAATTGCCAGGAGATATCTTGCTATCCTTTTCTATAGAAAAGTCGAAGTTTAGAATCCTTTGGTGCCAACTCATCTTTATAAAATTAGGGGGCCTTAAAGGTTCACATGTAGGACACATAGTTTTAAGGACTGTCACTAGATGTTTTACAACTGAAGGTTTTTAAACACTAAAATATATAATTTATAGTTAAGGCTAAAAAAAAAAGAATATTTATTGCAGAGGATGTTCATTAAGGCCAGTATGATTTGTAAATTAATGCAATCGCCCCTTTTTGTTTTTGAAAGAAAGAATCTTTCTCCCCTTGACCTTGCAGTTTTAACAGAGCTTATTAAAGAAGAAAGGACATGCTTCAAAGGGCAAATCCAAAACAAAGCAGTCTACTCGGCCCCTTCCTATCCATGTTCAAAAGCAGTCTAACCACGCAACAAAACGCCATAGTCAAGAGATATGAGAATTGGAGTACTTGAAAGAAGGTTTTTATTCCAGTATATGCTCCCCTTTTGTTTTGTTTTTATTTAGCTACAAATAGAAAATTTGCACATCTTGGCTATGTATCATTTTATTATTATTTTAGAAAGTAGCTGAAGGGACGTGGACATAGCTGTTGAAGTTGATGCTCGAGGAGAATGTGATGGTGAAATGTATGTGAGAAAACTGCCGCTAAGGTGTTGATTGTAAAAAACAAAAACCCAACAAAATGACAAAAAAGGACAAAAAAAAAAAAAGATAAAAAGGAAAAAAGAAAAAAAAAACCCTTAAAAATTAAAACAAAAAAAAAAGAGAAAAGAGAAAAGGAGTGGATGCTCCATTTTTATTGAGCTGCTATGGATAAATTCCCAGCATGGTTTGAAAAAAAAAAATTAACATTGCTTTTCTGTATCTTTGTCATTGTGTTTTGCTGCTATTTTGTGGATCAGTTTGGTTTTTTTTTGTTATACAATGTCATATACTGCCATGTTATAGGTTTTAATTTTCTCATAGAAAATTATATTATTGACATCACTTTTTTTGGTAGATTTTTTTTATGTGATCAATTTTTACTTAATGTGATTACTGCTCTATTCCAAAAAAGGTTCCTGTTTCACAATACCTCATACTTCAGTAAACCATGTCTAGACCAGGTTTTAATGTTTGTACACAGTGCCTCATAGTTCTACTGCAGATGGAAATGCATCGAATGGGTCTCGCGATTTGCAACTAGGTTGCATTAACTTAAAACCAGCAGACATTTCAGAACATCAAGTAATGTCATGTTGTTGTAATGCATTTTATAAAGCTGGATTCTTTTTGTCTGATCTGGGGTTTATTATAGTAGTTTGAAGCTGTGTTATTAGCCACATTGATATATGAAAGGTGCATTATAACTCTTGTATGCCATCTGATGTGGTTTCCCAGCGGTTGGAACGCATCATTTGGTATGATAGGTTACCTTCTGGAACTCTTTAAGTATTGTGTGTTTAATCTGTTATGATATACTAGGGTTTTTTTGTTTTGTTGTTGTTTTGTTTGTTGTTTTTTTTTTTTTTAATTATAGCATAATGCTAATTTAAAAAGCCTGTAAATCTCATAAATAAGCCAGCTAACAGAGTTGTATGCTGAAGAATAATCTAGCTGTTGCCTGTATGCTGCTAAACCAAAACAGAATTAGAACTCATTCTGAGGCAAATGCAGTTAAGATCTACATAGTGCATAAATAAAGCATTGCAATGCTACTCGCAGTCGCAGGACCCAGGAGGACTGGATACATTCTGTCCAAATTTCAGGAACATTTCTAACTGCTTACCTCATGAAACACTTCTGTTTGTGGCATCTCTGTGTCTCTGAACCAAACATGATTATTGAGTTAGTGCTTGTTGGTTATAATTATGTGTTACACTGAGTGGCAGTGTGTACTGCAAAGTTCTTTAATAAAATATTGTATGTACTAAAAGGCCAAATCCAGATTAAGTGGGTTCATGCGCCAACAGAGATGCTTTATTTGTCACATTATTATAACAATCTGTAGTAAGCAAGCAATTCAGATTTGTACATTTTTATCTTGTACTTATTGGCATCACTGGTCTGAAATGCACATTTTCACCAACAGACCTGTAACAGACAAGTTTCCAGCAAAAAACCCTAAAATCTAGAAATAAAATTGGTAAAACCCAATATCTGCTTCTTGTCTTTTTTATTTTTATTATTTTGTTTTACTTTTACATTGCCTCCATGAATGCTGAATGGCAGTAACCACCTGATGCAGTGACAAATCCACATGACATTTTCTGGTTTTGACTCTATGCTTTAAGAGTTGCAATGCTGAAGACCTTTTGTTGTTATTTTAGGAAACCACAGGGGGTTTTGGCAATGGGCAGGTGACTACTTGTCACAGTGATGTGTGTTTTTAAACCAGCAAAGTAGTTTTTTGCTGAAGACTTTATTTTAAACATAAAGTAAAATACCAGTTGGTGGTTCTTGTCAATAAAACATAAAATAGAGTAGGCACAGGATAATACAGAATATTTATTTGTATTTATTTATCAGTGTAAGGTTTTGTATCTTAGATACCTTTACAGAAAATTGCAGCGGTGAGGTTAACCTGCCTTTTCCACCCCTTCTCCTCATGCACAGCTTTTGCATCTTGCTATTTTATCACTAAGATAACAAGAAATAAGCCTGAAAATGTAAAACCCTACTAAAAATACATAAGAAATGGACCTAGAAGGGAAGAAATTATGTATGATTATAAAATCATAGAAACAACCAGGTTGGAAAGACTTTTAAGATCCTCAAGTCCAACCCTTCCCCCAGCACTGTCAAGTCTACCACTAAACCATGTCACTGAGGACCTCATCTACATAATAACCCATCTCTATTCACATTCCAAAATATCTCTGAAAACTGGGGATGCACACTATCAATTATTACCAAAGCAGGACACAGCAGAAATAGCTTATTCTTAGTAGAGATGGTCAGGCTTCTAACCTATGGATTTGACTATTTACCCTGTATTTCTGCCCTAAAAAACACCAAAAAAAAAAATCTATGTAAAGCATCAAATGTTGTGTGTCCAAAGACAAATTAGTAATCTAGTATCTGCCTCCTGAGTTTCCCACTGACTAAACTTCAGATTCTTTGCAGTAAGTACAGAAAAGGAAATGAAAAATGAAACTCTTGAGCTAACACCTAACATTAATCACAGCCCAGTGCAAAGTAAGTTTGTCTCAGTGTAGTTACCAATAGACGAGAAACCACCTGCGTCAGAAGAATCCCAGCTGAGCTTGTATTAGACTGACAGTTCCCAGCCATTTCAGACAGAAACCTGAACCATGCTGCCTGCTGTGAAATCACAGATTGGGTAAGTAAAGTAATACCAGTACTTAGTGGAAGCTGCTTTTTTCCATTCAAAAGGGGTAAGGTGCCTCAATATGGGCAAGTTATATTGGTAGGCCACTGAGGAAGATCTGTACAGCACTGAAAGATGATCTGAACTAGATTCAAAGTAATTTTAAGTACAGATCACACCAAAGCTTGAACTGGACCCTGTCAAAACCAACTAATTTTTTCCACACAGAGCCTTTATCAGTTTCCTGCAAAATTTCAGCCTATTTCAAAGAAGACAAAAAAAGGCTCACTTTTGTATCACTGATGGCTAACTCCTCTGATTTTAAGTGCTTGAAAATTGAGGTTTTTGTCCTAAATGGACAAAAACCATTTTGCTGATAAAAACCAATATGATTCAGTGAGAAATTTAAACCTGCATTTTGTTGAACATATTAAATGGGTCTTGCCTTTCTTATCCATTTTATAAACTCCATTAAAGCAACTGAAGTGTTCTGTGAGTTCAAAAGGTTTAAGCCCGCATAGTCAGCTCTGTTATTCACATTTTCTGTGTCCCAAATATCATCTCTAAATGCAATTACTAAATTTGAATGTTGGGGGTGAGCTATGCCTGTATTACTCACATTGCAAAGGGCAGGAAGACAAGAATGCAGCAAAAACCCCAATTTACTATAGGCTGTAAAAAATATGCATGTTCAGCTAGGCTATTGTAGCTTATTAAAGGGAAAACTACTGTCTTTTCTTACATCAGATTGAGACGTGTGCACAGAAAAACCTCAAAAAGACCTCCCCAAAACCTCCTCAATTCCATTGCTGAATTCCAACAAGCTTGGACCTTTTTGAACACTTCAATTCACATACTCTTTATTAAAAGAATAAACAAGATCTGTTAAATGTAAAAACTTGGAATCCACTTACATTCAAGTATATCTGGCATTTTAAGTGATAGAAAACTCTAGAAAATAAAGGAGAAAGTGAAGTTTTGAGCTATCATTTCAAAGAAGTCATAGGAATGACCCAGGCATGTGGGTTAGATACTCTGATAAAGATTCCTGGCAACATCATTGAAAAGCTACAACGGGACAAAAGCAGTAAAGCTGCAAATGATGACATTTTAATGAATTCCTGCCACCATCTTATGGGAAATGTATCTCTTTAGACAAACATGGTATTTTTATGATCCCACAAATGTAACTGATAATAGCAATTGTATTGGCATGGCAAACACGGATTCCCATATGGCTTCTGACTGAGTTCCACCCAATATTCTAATCAAATGCTAAGAAAGGGACTGCAAATTAGTCAACCGGATTGCAGTGATAATGTGCGACTTGCTAGACTTCTCATTTTGTTTTTTAAGGTCAAGAAGCACAAATTTAGGAGCAAGGCACAAGTTACCCTTTTGTTTCATTAATGTGATAGCCATTTAAGAGGGAAAATGGAAATAGGTTCTTGATGATCCTATCAGCATCTGCAGAACCGTACTTAGATCTGTCATACTTTATGCCTGCATGAAGACCATATATTAAAATGTCTCATATTTCAGGGAAGTCACTGAGGATTCACAGCCATCGTTTTCTTGAGGGCTCTTATCTGAAGAGGGAATTACTAGCAGAAAAACTGTGCTTACAGCAAAGGAGGAATAAGGAACACAGGCAGCATATTGTCACTCCGCAGGGGCCCCGTTGATGCAGGAGCACCACACACAGTGTATGGCAAACAGATCTGCTCCTGGGGTACACACCATCACTTCTACTAAACTCCTGAAGATGTTTTTAATGTGGTCTTCAAAGCATCCATTCCTTCACAGAACAGCCTCAAGACTTTAGGGAGCAGTCACTACCAAATACACACAGACAAAAGTTAAAGCAGCTTTTTACTTGTCTCGAGTTGCCTCTCTGGACATAGGAGGCTGTGTTTAGTAGCTGCTAGATGTCTTCCCTCTAACACAGAATGAAAAAAAAAAAATCTATCTGTGTGGTTTTCATCTCTCACTTTAATTACAGCTTATGTTACTTTTCTTATTTATAATAATATCATTGAAGAACTACAACAATTAGTGTTTATTTCAGATTAAAATAAAAACCCCATGTAGTGATTCATCTCAAAAGCAGAATACCAGTCTGTCCTCTCCCATGCTAGTGGCCAGTCACAGTACAATCTTCCTTGCCAACATGTCTGTTCAAGGGGTGAAGGCTATCCGAAAGCCAAAGACTGCTTAGTCAAGTGAGACCTTGACTACACCTGCTCAGCTCTGGCTAAAGTGGCATGAACTGGGAAACAAAGAAGCAAAGAACACTAGGCAACTGTTGCTAAATTCACACTCCATAACACATTTGGGGTGGGTGAGCACAGAGCAATAGGAACCTCCTCCGCCACCAGTAACTGGCCTTGGATATGGAAAAAGAGAGAATGGCCTGGGACTGCTTGTAAATATATAAAGCAGTAATTGGTTAAAAGGGTGCTACCCTCAGGGTTGGAGAGAGCTATGGGTACAGATCTCTAATATAATCATAGAATCACAGAATCAACTGGGTCGGAAAAGACCTTGAAGATCATCAAATCCAACTGTTCCCCCAGCACTGCCAAGGCCACCACTAAACCATGTCACTAATCAAAGCAACAGCACATGCACAGGACAGGACGTGACATGCGGACTAGCTGGAGCAAGAGTCCTCTTCTCCTGGGTTCCTGAGATGAAGGTCTAGGGCTTTGACTTGTTCATTTAGTGTGTGGATTACAGAATGTAAATTGGTATTCACTCACCATTTCCAACCTGCTAAGTAAATCAATTTTAGATTATATGTTGCCAACTGGTGTGATTTTGTTACTCCATCCATCCCACCCCAGCACCCTGTGACACCTGTCTTAATCCACCATCAAGCTATATTATGCTAAAAGCCTGGTCTCCTATGACAGCTAACATGCAATCTACCATAAGGATGTTATCTGTAACATAAGCACCAGTCTTCAAGAAGCTGGGTTCAGATGGGCAAGTTATTTAACAAGGATGGCTAAACTACCACTAGAGCATTACGACAATGCACTTGAGCCAGCACCAAACAAGTGACCCGGTGTCCCAAGTCACTACTCTGATGGCAAACTGTCTGAAACGGACAATTGAGCTTTTTGATGTTTTATTTCTCCTTTTATTAGATTTTATCACTATAGTTTGTTTGAATACAGGGTATTATTTTTCTAAGAGCTTTTTTGCTCCTGAACACCTGTACGCCATAGTTCTTTATGTTTGGCTGCTTTAAATATGAAAACAAGATCTTCAGCATATGTATATTGCTATATATAGCCATGTTCTTTTTATATGTACAGGCATAACATCGTTCCAAGATTTCCAGAAGGCATCAACAATTATTTACTCAAAAGTAGACACTATTTCTTGCAAACATAACACATTTATTTCATAGTTTTAACTCAATAGCTGTTTCTGTCATTCACTATGATCACTTTGTTCCTTTGAGACAATAAATCTACCAGCTACATATTAATTCACGTTTCCCTTTTTATGGAGACCCATGGACTGCAAAGGATCAGGAAGGTTCCTTTCTTATGGACAATATCTTTCCAATGTAAGTGAAAGCCTTCACACTCCTTCACTTGTCTATGATAGTACTCAACAGAAGTGCCAAGTCAAACAAGTATATGCAAAGCCTCGTTTGTGGAAACACAAGGGTGCTCTCATCCTCAAAACAACCTTCTAATCTTACCTAAATACAGCCCTCCTTGTAAACCTGCTTAAAGTGCCTTCAGGGATCTCCTTCCACTTCTCCTATGTTTCTGCTGAAGGAGGATTTCAGGCAAATCACAAGCCAAAGCTCCTTGAAAAGCCTTCTCCACATTTTTCCCTAACACAATTTGTTTCTTTCTCAGGACTTTGAGAAATTAAGATGCTACTGGATTCTTGTGAACTTGTCCTCATTTCACTGCATAAGAGAACTTAAAAGAAGAACAAGACATACAACATCACAAGCCAGATCCTCATCTCAACATGTGGTTCTAACAAGGTACCTATGGTGAAGCAGGTTTATGAACTCCTAAACTATGCTCAAATCATTCTCTATCTTATTCAGCTGTTCTGGATATGACACATAAAATGGTGCCCAAAGTTAGGTTTACAGCACACTTGACTAACTGCACCATGACAAAGGTTTCCTCAAGAAGCAAATACACTGCAGATGTAACCTCCAGCTCTGTTCAAAAGTGACATTCTATTCCATCAGTTCTTAGTTTCAAATAATAATTTGGGGTTTTACCTGGATTTCAGAAACTGTCAAGTGCTTATTAACAATAACCTCTGTATGTGTGAAAGGCAAAAGGGGTCTCAAAACTTCAATGTCTGCACATACATTGAAAAGAGAAAAAAAAAAAAAAAAAAATGAAGCCAGTTTAGAGAACAATGTAGGCATGTGTTTTTAAACTACTGCTCATGCAGTCTGGTCAGGACTGTGTGACACAGTATACAGTGTTTTGTCATCCAAGGAATGTCTTTGATCAAGAGTTTATGCAAGAAGGAAAAAAAAAAGCCATGAAACCCTAATCCGTTCCCACAGTCCAGTAAACATGAGCTGGACAAACAGTGGACAATAGAAGTAAAGCTTGCTGCTGGAACAATAGCTGCAACTAAAAAAATTAAACGATTGCTGACTCATAGTTCCTACTGTCAAGAAAGATACCATGCGGTGTTGTTCAGAATCCTGAAGATGCTAAACATTAAGAATTGTAATTACTATTATGTTGACATAAAGCAGCAAAATATGCTGCTAAACAATAAAAAAAAATAAAATGAAAAAAAGTGACAAATACTGATGTTGATTCCGTTTAGTGCAGAGCTGGGATGAGAGACTGAATAATCAATGTTTCTGCCTAAGCATTTTGCTAAAATAAACACTAATTTTATTATAAACAAATATCAATTAAATCCATTCAGTCAGTGTGCCATTATTTCAGATGCCACTTATCCAAATTCTGCATGACTACAATCAATCTTTCTAACTTTTTTAAGACAAAAGCTATATCCTGTTTCTTATTCAGAAATCTGTAGGCAATTTTGCCATGGCAAAACCAGGTACACAGAATACCGTATTACTCGTCAATTACATGTGGATACGGAATATAATAACTAAAAAGAACAATTAATAATACTAGAACAATTAAAAAATTGCATAGCAAGTCACTTGCAAATCAACTGACACTTACAATAGCTGATTTTATTTTACCTTTGAAGGGAGACTTATTACTTTGTCTTAATAAAGATTTCCAAAGTCTCCTATGTTGGCTATATTTTGGATAATGTTGGTGACCACGATTCCTTCCACATAGTATTACACCATTTGGTAGAGCTATCTGTGTTTTCAGAAGTTGCAAAGTACTTGAATCTTAGGATGAAAAATACTGCAAGTATGTAATGATTACACTTGGGGAATAAACACTCCTATGATTAATGTAGGAATATTCACAGTGTGATGCCAAAGAGAGATTCAAGTTCGCTACAAGTGAACTAACTGGATATTTAACAGCATTGTATGTTAGCTATATCCGTACGTTGGCTACTAGTATCCCTATTAACACAGGGATACTTTTTCTGCTGCATTAAGATAGGTTTAATTTTAGCGCAGATATTACCTCACTGCACAGTGTAGTCTAGACAATCCCAAAGAATCCAAGAGCTCCAAGATCTCTGCTAGTCTCTGCCACAGAAACCATTACTTTTCTGAGTGCATTGCTTTATATACTTAGAAGACTGATTTCAAAATGGAGCACAAAGCTTTGTTACTATTAACAGCAACAGGGAGTGAGCTGCTTCTGCAACTCCAAACACTGGGACACACTGAAGCATTTCAGTACCAGATTCCTCTACTTGGCCTTTATATGCTACACTAGACATCAAAATATGCAACTGGAAAATTGCTGAACTCATTTCACATATCCCAGACCTCCATTTTCTCTGGTGATATATACATTTGTGTGGTAATGTATACTGTCATAACTTTAGCCATTAAGAAAAAACAACTCTGGCAGACTAAATGAGAATCTTCATGGTTACTTGCTGAAGAAGCTGATTTTTTTTAGGCTGTAATTAGATAGAACCCGTTACCACAACAAGCTGCAAAGGGCAGTATTCAAAAGGCACTAACATTCATACTGAGTAGTACCAAGAATATAAAGTCTTATAACAACAGCAGAAATATTAAAACTTCTGTTTCAAACCAAAACCTTTCTCTGTAAGTTGAGGATAAGATATAGCATCACACACACATTGCTCTGCCTGCCTGATCTAGCTTTGTTATAACCTTCTCTGGAGTGTCCTGCACAAAATCCCATCAGAAATCAACACTTTAATCCAGAAGAACTTCAGATAATTCCAATATACCAGCAGATTTCAAGCTATATCCCTCAGGTCATTAGGCATACCAACACCAGCACTTTGTCAATAAATACGTAGTGCTTCCCACTGCTATCACTGCAGAAACTGTTTAAGAAAGCAATTACCCAGAGGAGTCTTATCCTTATCTTGCCCACACCTTAAGCTCCAGAAAATGACATTCCTTAATATCATCAGCATTCCCTTTCCGCATGCAACACTGCTCAGTAACTACAGGACATTACAAAAATCCCCAAACACAAATGTTCAAACAAGCCACCCACTTTCATTTGAGAGCGAAACGAGAAAAGAATCTAAGATTACTGAATCAGATCTTGAAAGAGAAGGCTGTGTCTAATAAAATACACAGCTTTGGCAGACTTCTGACAGATGGATCTCCCACTGTTCCAATATAAGAAGTTGTATTTACAGTCAAAGCACAAATAAGCATTCATAGATACTTCATAGGGCTCAAACTCTCTCTTCCATCTCCTGAAAAGCCAAAACCTACATAAATTTTAGAACAAATCTACTGAAAAATTGAACCTCCTAATTTTATCTCAACAGAATCTGTTTAAAAAAATCAATAAAAATATGCTGCCTTTCTAGAACTTCTAAGTACGCGGACCAAAATGTGTACTATACTCACCAAAAAAAATCCTGCTTACCCAGAGTATTTAAACCAATCTATATTTTTCTTTCTCTAAATGGCATTTATCCATAAAGCTGGCAATATGAGTATGAGTTTGCACAGGTTCTATGTGCATACTAGAACATACATATTTCATACCTCAACAGCAATTCTTCCAGGCTGCAGTGACTTCAGTACCCCA
This sequence comes from Coracopsis vasa, assembly GCA_026283785.1. Classification (NCBI taxonomy): domain Eukaryota; kingdom Metazoa; phylum Chordata; class Aves; order Psittaciformes; family Psittacidae; genus Coracopsis; species Coracopsis vasa. Next base: position 7,830 of record JANHGB010014075.1, on the reverse strand, counting down.
GCAGTAATCAGCTTTGTATCCATCTTTTAATACAATTCTGTATTTCCCACTTTCACATGAGAGAATTATGATCATGAAGAAACAAAACAAGCTAGAACACAGCCCACGCAAGAAATGTTCAACATTTCAAACATTTCTCCCTACATACTGAGCAGTACCTAGAGGTGGTAAACACAGTGACAGATATTTAAGTCTTAGCAACTTTTAGAACATTTTAACTGTTCTTAACAGATCAAGTACTTCTGCACAATTCCAAACCTGTTTGATGACGTAGCACAAAGCAACAATCCCTATGTCCTACTTTATTAATAACCAATATTATAACCTACAAGATTGCACTGTTTCCCTTTTCCACCCAGTCTTTAAATCAATACTTAAACTGCACAGTTGAGCACTCAAACTAGGAAAAGTCTAAATGACTGTGGTCCACAGAAGCTTTATTCAGCCTCTCTGTGCACAGATCTTCTGACAGGGTCTTTAATTACTTAAAGTAATTAAAGATTCCAGCAGAGTCCCCACCATTCAAGAAAGAGGATGGATAAGCAGAGTGTGGAAATACCAAAGCTATTTGTAAGAATTTGTTTCATTTGTTACAGATTTTAGGAAGATGTTGACATAACAGGACAGAAATGATACCATAAGCTTCTATAGCACAAAACTGAATACTGGGTTTTGAAATTTTGGTGGATTTTTTTATTTCTCCATTAGCATTCTAGTTGGCTTAAGCACATCCCTTTCACAGGTGTTTGCTAACTCTACTGTTCCTCATTTTCTAGGTGAGTGGTCTGAGAAACACAGGCAAAAAATACCAACATGCAAAAAAGCTCAGTACTTGGCCACTCTTGATATTGGCGAGAAGCACGTTCTGAAGTATTTAACTACTCAAAATGCAAAATTACTTGGAATGACCCACAGTAGACACTTCACATTGGTTAAGGCAAATCAACAGTCTTGACATAACCTGGGCTTTAACTCCTTAGCTGTAAATAAGGTACAAAAATACCCCTACAGTATGCTATGGAGACTCCACTGCTACAGCCTGGACACCGAAGAAAATCCCACAATTGGTTACAGAAGTGTTTTAAAAATTGGCACCAAAGCAAGTACACAACTACATACCCAACATAAATTTTAACCATACCTCCTTTAATAAACACCTTCAGGCCCATGCAAGACATAAAACACAAGATATTCAGAAAATAGACTTGTGGAAGAAGAGACTCCATCAGTATGGACACACATACGGAGCCAAAATAAAGACTTCATAAGCAACCCTAAACCTGGCTCGTCCCAGTTTGAAATCCTGGTTGCTCCAGTCTTTATAGTTAAATATGTGTATCTAAATATATATTTAGAGAATAATTTATTCTAATAATTTGCTATAAATAAAATTAAATGAGAGATTTTTCCATCAAACCCATTTTCAAAGGAACTGTCACTGACTGCTTGGTCCGCAGAGATTCTTTCTGTCCTTAGTCGAATAAAAATGATTTTGTTTTCAATACACTCTCTAGAGTAGCACTTCAAATATAACTTACCCATCACAGACTTCTACTAATTAAATGCTTCACAGATGTTTTGAGCTCTCACATCACTTCCCTTGCTTTTACACACATTATTGTAAACCATGTACAAAGATTCCAAAACAGGCTGCAATTTAAAACATGAATTACTTGTACTATTTACTTTGTACTATCACTCAGAAGAACAACGTAACTGCCTTTTTAAAATCAGGATCTAGGGGGAGTTTATTTAAACAGAATTCATGGACTTCAGGAAAAAAAAAAAAAAAAAAGACAAGCTAATCACAGATGAGTATCTAGCACCTTTTGCTAATTTGAAATAAACAGGTTTAAGACATCTTTTCCAAAACTGGATTTCTCTGAAGTGATTATAAATTCAAATTAGCTTTCTTTTCTCTAGTATGTGATCTTTTTGGTTTGTGCCTGTTTACTGATATCACAGGCCATGCTATTTTATTTTGCTTCTATTTTCACGTGCTTGCAGTTTGGTGCTTGTTCTGATTCCCAGTGGTTTAGCTGCATAACAATTAAAAGCCAACTATACTCAAACTGCCCAAAGTGAAAAGACCATCAATGGTGTCACTCATTTCCCTTCCATGGTCTCGAATGAGGAAACAAGCTACAAATGAGTCATACCTCAGGAAAGCAAGTCACTACATAATTAGAAGAGCTGTATCTTGCATACATACGTTCTGTACTCTCTATTTTAACAACTTTTATCTAGAGAAGTATTTGTGAACTCTTACATTCTTACACAATAAAACGACCTCCTCCACTAGATGGCTCTGACACTCCCTATGTGTATCACAACTGGTGGAACACTTGCACATGTAAAACAATTAAAATAAGTACACCAGCAACCAGTTATTAAGAAAAGTCACTAAGGAAATGGCTTACTTACATACTTAGGCAACAGACAAAAAAGAACAGATTGTTTTGACATAAGTTGACACAAATGCACACAACTCCCTTCTTACATTCAGCAGAATTATCTTTGGAGTCCAAAATCAAAAACTTTTAGCACAATGCATGTGCTTTACATCCCAGATGTGACTACACAGTGACAATCTAAAAATTCAAGTTATTTTCTTGTATAATAAAAAAGCTGTACAAGTAAACCAGAGCTGAAATCTAGATGGCACAGAGCAGTGCTGGTCAAGGATATAGCTATATTAAAACATTTCCTTCACCCAAGATACTCTACCCTGCATACAGCTTCTGATAGCCATGGGACTCAAATCTGTCTTTACGAACCTACACTATGCTGTGTAGACTTTGTCAGCATACATAACAACTGATGAAAGGTCTTCTAGAACTCATCATATCTTGCAAATGGTATGCAAAGACATCCAGCAAACTAAAGTATCTTTCAAGCAAAATAACTGACTGGTCTTCTCTTTAACAGAGTTGAATACATTTAGCTGACAGCATCCCTTTTTTTTTTTTTTTTTTTTTTTTTTTTTTTTTTTCCAAGTAAGACTAACAAGTACATATTCAAGACCGGAAAATAAGAAGCTATTCCTTGATAAAAGGTACTGATATATACAGAAAATCAGTATCAACACTTCTATAGTCATGTTACTCTCACTGATTATTTATACTGCTTGCTGTTTGGGTTTTGGGGGGGTTTGTAGGGTTTTTTCATGTTCTGAGCTGCAGCTACTTTATGAGCAGGTATCTTAATTTTTCTCCTTCACATTCTGACTTCCTTTGTCATTCTGTCCTTTACTCACAATTGATTCCTACTGCAAAGTTCACAGGCAATTGATTATATTTTACTTCACCTACAGTATCTACACATTGTGTAAACTGCATGATCTGCATACACAGATTTTTAACTAACATACACTCTTTAAATAAGGAAACATTGCAAATGTGTACATTTTCCTTTTGAGGAATTAAATCTTTCAGTGCAAGGCTAGTTAAATCAAATACTTCTATTTAACAGTGTTTCAGTGCTCCCAAGTAAAACCTGGGGATAATAAATGTTAAGTGACATATAAGAAGTACTCCGGTAAGTTCAATGGTTTTCGCTTTCCTCTTTAATACTTAGCACTCCTTCGCTACTGTGATTTTGTTTAAAGTAAGAGTAGATAAACACTTCTCCAGTTATCTGTTCTCTTAATGTTTCTTCTTTGGTCATCCATGTTTACCTTCATCTGTTATATTCAAAATGTTAGGGAAGAGCTTCCAGTACTGATTCTAAAATCAGACTGAACATTTAGCATTGTACAAACCTAAAAAAGAATACACAAAAGTGTTTCAAAGAGTCTCTTTTCCAAGAAGAATGTTCAACAAAATTCCCAGTTTCTCCATTTCTCTTCTTCTGGTCCCACTTGTAATTCATTGTCAAATAATATTTACAACTTTTCCCTTTAAAACATATTTTCCTTTTACTTTGCATTTGCTATCAGTTTGGGAATTTTCAACTATCAAGTATTTTCACTTAATTCACTTCAAGTGTTTTACTATGACTGCAAAAAGAGAACAAGAAGTGCTCTGCGCTAATACTGAGGTTTTGAGCAGGTTTAGAGACTAAAAATTTACAGAAATTAATACCACTGTTCTAAAATAACAACTTAATCCTACAAACCTGTTTAAATTTTCCTCTGATTTTTTCCAGATCTTCTTGCAGCTTATCATAAGTAGGGTCTTCATATGGGAATTTCTGAATCATCCTTATTAAGGAATCCAGAGCCCTTATCCTTTTGCTATAAAAGATCAAAACAGAAAATACAATGAGCCTACTGCAGAAAACCTTCCAATCTATCAATATGAAAATTATACCAATACTTATTCAGTGTGTAGGACCCAGCCCTCCATTCTTCTTTACTTCAACTTCCATCCTTCTCTACTTCAACTTCTCCCATTTAGCTCACTAAGAGTGGGTACTTGATAGATATTTAAGCCGTAATCAGAAATTCAGCTGTAGCACAACTGACAAAGTCAAAGTTTCCCTTTTAACTTAACTGCTAAAAGTTGAGAAATATTCAAGAATCTTCAGAAATACTGATTAGATGACAGAGCAAACTAAAGAAATCAATAAAAAAGCTCACCAGAACACATCAAAACAGCTGACATATGGTGGCAATTCTGTCACATAAGTTAATCAACACTGGATAGGAAAAATATGCAAAGAAAAGAATGAAAGTAAGACAAAAATGTAGGTTGAAAGGGACAGCTGAAGCCATCTCGTCCACCTTTCAAAGAAGCTGGCCTAACTTCAAAGCTAGATAAGGCTGCTCAGGGCTATCTCCAAGCAGATTCTGAAAAGCTACAAAGATGGGGCTTCTAGAGTCTCTTTGGACAACTTGTCCCAGTGCTCAGCTGTTTGCACTGGAAAAGGCCTTCTCCTTATGCCCCATCATAACTTGTTTCAAATGGTGAAAGTTGCCTATTGTCCTTTTACTGTACAATTCTGCAAGGAACATGCCTCCACCTTACCTAGAATTTCCCCTTCTGTGGTACCACTAGGTATCTCCCTTGTCTTCTTTTCTGCAGCCTGACGAAACCAAGGTCCCTCATCCTCTTTTCAGTATCACATGCTCCAGCATATTATACCACCCTAGGGCCCTCTGCTCACCTTTCTTCTAGGTTTTCAACATTTCTTTTATACTGAGGAAGAGGCAAAGCTGGACACCATAATTTGAAACAGTATTAAATAACAGTAATTCTGTTTTTTTAACCTTACCTGTTCTTTTCATCTGTGCATTTCTGGAGCAAACACTGCCACGTCAGTGCAAACCCAAGGTAGCAGCCAATCTGAATGTCAGGAGGGAAAATATACATATGTGGTATAAACAGTGTGTATATATACAGTATATATAGTCAAACAGAAATAAAGCACTACATTGTATCCCTTTCTTCAGGAAACAAATCACTGGATACACTGGATTCCTGTTTCTATGCTAGGAAGTTCAATAAATTAGGGTGGAATAAATGAAGGCTACCTGTGTTACAGACACTGAAAACTTCTTGTAAGGATCTGTTCAGTAACAAAGGATAATAAATGATAAACTTGGTAGTGTTCAATAATCCCTGGCAGTATTTAGGGACAGGTTGGATACGGCTTGGAGCAACCTGGTCTAGTGGAAGGTGCTCCTGCCTATAGCAGGGGGTTGGAACTGGATAAGCTTGAAGATCCCTTCTAACCCAAACCAGTCTGTGATTCTGTGAAACCTGGACATACAAGACAAGTTAAGGCCGTTCACCAGCACTCTCCAGTCCTTTCATTTCTAGGAAGGCTTACCGATTCAGTGTGTGTGCCAACACACAGGACTGACTCCCATGTTCTAAACAATTACAGTGCCTCAACCAATCAACTCTCCCACTATCAGAAATAACAAAAAAACAGAGACACCAGAACTGCCCCTTGATGGCTCTCCATCCAACATTCCATGTTTTTGCCCTAATGCTGAGCCACAGGAGACAGTACAGAAGTGCCTTCAGCCACAGTTTTGGGTTACAGAAATAATTGTGTAGTCCATTTTAATTTTCTTCTGAGCAAGCTTGTTTGAATTTGTTTCTTCTTTATCCTCCCTCTCAAAACAAAATATAATCAAAATCCCATCTAGAAAATAAGTTCAGAAAACATAAACTCTCCTATTTAACTGTTCAGATCAAAACACCACCTTCAAACTAGTTTTATGGGGCCTCTTGGACACATACAAAGCAGTGTGATATAGCAGGTGTCAGGCTACCAAAATAGGGAACTTTGTCTAACAGTTTCTGCAGTAAAGTAATTTTCTAATGACAAAAACATTGTGATTCTGAAGTATTTTCCCGTTTACCTCAGACCCAATCTTGGCACCATGGAGTGATCCATATTTCCTTCCCTCAACAACTCCAACATGACTGCCTTCAGCATACCCCTCCTGATACCCTTCACCACGAAACCTGTGAAGACAGAAGGACCACTTTATCAGCCACTTTCATATTAAAGTCACACTGCACACAAGCGACTCCAAGGAACAAAACTATTCAAAAAGAAAACAAACAAAAAAACCAAAATCACATTCAAAATGCAACTACCCATATTCAAATACATAATATTGGTTTAAATTAAGATTCAATTACACATTCTGTGTTCTTTCCAAACATGTTTGTAACAATTTGTCAAGAACAACAAACTTCACAATGCAGATCAGCACTTTCACCAAAATAACACTGCAAACTACAAGCTCTCAACTCTGGTTCAAGTTTCTACATGGTGGAAGAGCCCAGATTGTGTAGGTTGGTCACTCAGCAACAGCAAACAGAATTTTGGCCTAGGAGTGCAGGTAGTGGGGACATGGTGGCACTGAAACGCCACACACCTGTGGGGAGCTCAGCTTCTAACCCTTGGCACTGAACGGGCTCCACATGCAAATACAGAACCAGGGGGCTGGTTTGATTTGATGATCATGAAAGTCTTTTCCAACCAAGCTGATTCTATGATTCTAATTTTCCCCACTCTTCCCCTTCCTCACCCCCTCCCTGGACTCATTATGGAATCACAGAATCAAACAGGTTGGAAAAGAACTTTAAGATCACCAAGTTCAACTGTTCGACAGCACTGCCAAGGTCACCACTAAACCATGGCATTGAGGGCCTCATCTACATGGTTTGGGAATGCCTCCAGGGACGGTGACTCCACCACTGCCCTGCACAGCCTGTTCCAATGCCTGAACACCCTCTCGGGGAAGAAATTGTTCCTAATAGCCAGTCTAAACCTCCCCTGGCACAGATTGAGGCTGTTTCCTCTTGTTCTGTCACTTGTTCTTGGGAGAAGAGAGCAGCCACCTCCTGGCTCCATCCTCCTTTCAGGTAGTTGTAGACAGCGATAAGGTCCCCCCTGAGCCTTCTCTTCTCCAGACTGACCCCCGCCAGTTCCCTCAGCCGCTCCTCATCACACTTGTGCTTCAGGCCCTTCACCAGCTTCACTGCCCTTCTCTGGACCCGCTCCAGCACCTCAATGCCTCTCTTGCAGTGAGGGGCCCAGAATCGAACACAGGATTCGAGGTGCAGCCTCACCAGTGCCGAGCTAAAGCCCTGACTTCACTCCTTTTAAAGCCCTTCACCCCTCATTTTTCTCAACTCCTATCGCCGGCTGCGGACGTACAGGACGAGGCCCAAGCCTAACCCCGGGGGTCCCCTCCCTCCCTCCCGCTCCGCCGACCGTTACCCGCAGCAGCTCCGCCGGCCCCCCAACGTCCCTGGGCCCCAGCCAGAGCACCCGACCCACCGCACCTCTCCTCGGCCATCACGATCTCCTCAAACAAGTCATGGCTCACCGTTGCACCCGCCATCACATCACCACCACCCGCGG
>JANHGB010014072.1:0-20247 GCA_026283785.1 Coracopsis vasa | reverse complement strand
GCAGGGCAGCCAGAGCAGGGCAGCCAGAGCAGGGCAGCCAGAGCAGGGCAGCCAGAGCAGGGCAGCCAGAGCAGGGCAGCCAGAGCAGGGCCCTGGTCATGAAACCAGTCCTCACCATCCCGCTCACCTGCCCATGCAAACTGACGCGGCGCTCCCTGAGTTACGCGCCTTTCCTGGGCCAGGTTTTTAACCAGTCAGGGCAGGTGCTGCTCTTCCTGGCTCCGCCCCCTGTGAGTCAGCTGGCCGCGTCAGCTGAGCTGCGGGCTCCTGCGGAAGTCCTGTCGAGGACTTGTTCTCTCGGTGGCTCTTGCCGCTCTGAGTTGAGGCTCTTGGACGCTGAGCTTCCCCCCACTCAGGTGTTGAGGGCGTCCTTTCTCGAGCTTCTCACCTCAGCAGTCATCCAGGTATTGATCCTGATCTCATTCCACTACAACTATTGATGTAATTTTCACTGATTTCAATTGAAGAATACTGGCCAAGATTCGTATTTTGTTCCATACTTTTGCACAAGAAAGGATGGGCTAGTGTAAAACAGGCAAATCTTTTGCATAAATAAAAAAGGGCAGAAATAATTAGGTTATGTAAATGGGAGTATTGCCAGAAAACAGTATTCTATTCTTAGTTTGTCTTTTTAATTGAATTCTATTTTTCCATCCAAGAGCATTGAATGGAATTAGTACATATTACATGTTAGCATTATATTAACATACACATATATATGTATCTCTCTCAGTTATAAGTAATTGTTTTGTGCCTCTACCAAATCCCCAAGTGCATTCACGATTACCTTAATGTGGAAGGTACTGCTACCAAGTAGGAATTTGAAAAAAACCCAAACATAACAAACAAAATCCCTTTGTGTAAAAATTATGTTACCATAAGTTCTTTGTAGTGCAGAAGCCTATAGCATGGAATATGAGTATCAGTGCCCAGAATATGTCTTAAAAGACACTAAATTTGATTTTTATTTTTCTTCAAGCAAAGAATGTGCATTTCTTCACTAAAACTGGAAGCAAGCAAAATCAGTAGCGCATTATGCTAAATAAGGTTCTTAATTTTGCATGCATCTGTTATCATGAAACTACTTGGATTAGAAATTATAGGAAAGAAAGAATGATCTCAAAGTTAGGTAATGAATCTTGAGAATTTTGTATAGGACTCCAAAGAAGTTCCTCAGTCCTTGCTATGTGTTAACAGTTTTAGCTATAGTCTGTTATCAGCAACAATATACAGCATATGTAAAATTCAGTAGATTTACATTTTTCAGATAAAATGACATTTATTTGTTGTCAGATTGAGATCAGAATGAGAAAGTTGTGTATTTCTCTCCCCTGTAAAGCTGCAGATTATGTCTGTAAGAGAGCTATAAACAAATTCGTAACAGCTCCTATCCCAGATTTGGTTGATTTAAAGGCAGTTCTGAAGTGCAAATTAACTGGTCTCGTCCTGTTGCCTTGAAGTTTTGCATTTTTGTAAGTGCCCAGACTTACTAAAGGTTCTGCAGCAAACAATTCTGCATCTGTAGTAACTATGTTTTGCTGTACATCTGGCCAGTTATGTTGAGAAAAGCAAAGGAAATGAAAATCTGTTGTGTGCCACAGGAGGGGGACAGCTCGTTTCCATAATCTCTTGACCTTCCAGTCTGGTCTTGTGTTTTCAGTCTTTTCAGAGCAATTTATGTTTTCAAGGCATTTGCACAGCTGGTCTCCTGCAGGCCTCTATCCCTGGTTTCTGATCTGAATGTGTTCTGCTAGTTTGAGCACTAAACATTTTAAAATTTTATAATTCTGACAAGCGACTAGTAAAACTATGATGGAAAGTATATTTTTAAAGCTATTAAGTACTTACTGTGTACATATCCTATATTTCAGTTATCATTTGACAGCAGAATAATTGCAAAATGAACATTTAGTTTGGATTGAGGACACCATAAGCTAGAACAGCTGTGGGTGGGAAGAAAGACAGGCTTGGTGGTTCATCCTTTGCAGTATGTCAAAATAAATAAATAAATTTACCATGCTGACAGTATGCACAATGTAACAATGGTACTTTCTTGTTAAATCTTTATGCCTGACCTTTTATAGCACTTGCTGTATGACAGGTTCCTGAGACTTGTGTGACTGAAAGCACCCTTTGGAGTACTATTTGGAATATGTACTATTCATTGACTATTGAATAGACAGCATAGTAGGTGTATCCCACCCTGCATCCCTTAATTAAGTTTCTAAAATTGGTGTTAGTTAGATGACTTATTTGAGCATGAGCTTAAGTATTTTGCTGGATCAGCAGCATAAATATTTATCAATTATTTAATTATATTATATAATAGAAATTTCACAGATATTTATGAATAATATTTCCTGCATTTAACAGCAGTTTGTGAATACATATGTTTGTTATATGGCCAGTTTTATGTTAAGGAAATAGTTAGGGATGTTTTTGGGACTATACAAAACAAAGAAAAATATGAACAGTCTTTTGAGTTGCCCAGAAAAGAAGACTCAGAAACCTCTATAAGCAGTCAACTCCAAGATTATTTTTAGCTTAAAAATTATATTTTGCACAAAATATTTCTCAATTCAAATGTTTTGAAATTACTGTACCCTAAATATATGTATTTCTAATCTAAATATAATTTTTTTTTGTTTTGCCAGTTTTAGTGTCAAATGTAAACTCAAAAATGTTTCTTTTAATTTCAGGTCTGAATAGTTCAGCTTCTTCTAATGAGGTGGGCTATGTGCCTCATTAATGTAATTGCATTGCTATTCTGCATTATTATCTTCAGCACTAGGCTGTTTTCCAGCAACAATTGTTATACAAGTCATACTAATTTGTACATTTTCACTGCCCTAATATTCCACTGAGATGCTACTTTAATTAAAACATGACCTTATTATTCATAACTAAATGTGAAGCATAACCTTTTATCCTCAAGGAGTGTCATCAAAGGTTGTATCTTAGTTCTGCATCCGATCAATGACTGTCATGCAGGATGAAGCTCCTATCATCTGTGAATGGCACCCGATGGTAATTTATAACATTACCTGCCAAGTCATCTATCTTTAGAGACACAATGCAGTCATTCTCAACCTGCCTCAGATGCTTCCATTTAGCACTGCCTAACCATCACTCCACAATGATAGTCAGGAGACAATTCATAAAATCAAAGTGAATTACCATGTTTATATGTATCTGAGTGTGAAAGGCAGTAAGCAAGTCTCTGAAGGCTGAAATAAGTTTGTATATGCTGTACCACCAATTTGTTTTGTTATTGCACCCGGAGGGGAACCACGTTTGTTTTAAAAGGTGAGCAGTTCTGCTTCAGAATTAGGAGACTGTGAAGCAAAACTGAATGGTCTGATCTAAGAGGAAGAGTGAATGGAACGCCCTGCAATAAAAATAGCCAACCTCACATCAGTATAAAAATTCATTACCATGGTAATTTAATATACAGTAAGAAAAATAACAAATGAAGTACATACTGTCATTTGTGAATGTTAAGTAAGGATTTTTTTACCAAAAAAAGACACTTTTTCAAGAATTAAAGCTATCGGCTGGAAACCCCTAGCTTTTCCACAGATGATATCACTATCTGCATCACTGTACGTGGTCCATTCAACAGGTAGTTCTGCTTAAAAAAAGGTCATTTAATGAAATTATTTTGTTTGCTTGTTTTGCTCATTGTTTAGTACCAATTGATTACTGTCATAGCATTTAATAGGACTAGATCTAATCAAAAGGTCAACTGACAATTACTGTTACTCTCTTGTACTGTTTAACTCATATGGCAGAACATGCAGCTCTAGAGCTAAGCATTTCATTAACTTTTGCAGCTGTGAAGGCATTCTTAGTTTTTTCCCAGTACTCACCATTTCTGTAGGACCATCCAGAATGAGACGATATTTTGGTTTTTTGTAGCACAATTAAATAATATTACAGAAACTCCAGCTTTATACACTTGCAAGGGAATAAAGTTTTAATGTTGGAGGCTTACTATAATTAGAGGGCTCAGTAACTTGCATGTTGTAGAATATCTAAGCCAACTTTAAATTGACTGAAACTACAGAAAAAAACACAAGAACATGTGCTAATAAAAATAACTGAGATTTTCTATTGCAAATTAAATTTTCATAAAAATCCATTATTTTAAAAATAAAGTTTCAAAAATTGCAATGAAGAAAGATTGCATTCCAAATAATTAAAAATAAGATTTGCTATTTCTGTCCACCTCAAAAAAGGGAAAATATTCTATTTCAATTCAGTAATTCACATAATATGCATTATACCAGCTATGCAAGAAGCTATTTCCAAATTTTCCAAAGTGTTTCTCTTTTTCCCCTTCTGCCTCTAGCCTCTAGTTTTTGGAAGTTCAATCATTGGCATTTCATTTCTTATACAGCCTCCCACTGTTGTAAAGCATGCAATGGTATTAGTATAGCATCACTCCCTAAGGAAAAAAAAGAAGGAAAATTAAAACCAAACCCCAAAAGCTCCACATAGGTAGATTTTAATAAAAAGAAGTAATCATGTATTTAAGCAATTAGTATTTTTATTGTACAGCTTAGAATTGATTTATTAAATTCTTTGTACGGGAGTTAAAACAAGTTAATTCTGCTGTGAGAATGACCTATGGATTTGTATTATGCACCAAAACACTGTGCTTTGTCATTACCTTTGCTTAGCTTTCTTTTAATCTTCAAAGCATAACTTACCTGGAATGTTTCCCATTCCTTTTGTTGTATCTGTTTCAGAGTAGTTTGCTAGTTAAGAAGGAAAGTATTTTTTTGTTCTTCAAGGCAGAAGTTTTCTATATCTTAGGAATATGTAATTTTGACAATGTACTTCAGAACAGAAGAGAAAAATAGTTATAAAGCATGTTCATGTCCTCAGAACTGGCCTTAAGAATGCTGTGGATTCCATGGATTTTTTTATTTTTTTTTTTAGTCAACTCAGGAATTTTACTTAATTTTAAGTGAAAAATATATATGTATTTCCTGGCTTATGACCTTGAATCATCAGTTTGAGCTTTAATTTTGGTGGCGAAGATGCCAGACTTTAACCTAGGGTTCCATTCTGGACTAGTGTCTTTGATAGTGCAACAGTAAAATAGTCAGAAACAATAACAAATATTTGCTAAAGGATGCTTAGTCTCCAGTCCATCAGGATTTACAGGTCCTATTCAGCAGAGCTTCTACCAAGCCAGTCCACCTGTAACAGCACAGGGGGTTTTGCCTTTGTAGATGCAGGTCTATGTAATTTTTTAATTCCCTGACATTCCTGGAAGACCATTCTTCTAGGCTGTAGAAATCCTAAATGACAGTCACATCCTCCAGCATATTGATTGCTCCTCCCAGTTTGGTGTCACCCACAAACTTGATGAGATTGCACATCTTACTTGTTTGGACTTAGTTGTTTACCTGTGACACATATAATTAAGCCATGGTATCATAGAACAGTTTGGGGTGAAAGGGACCTTAGGATCATCCAGTTCCAACCCCTCTGCCGTGGGCAGGGACACTCACCACTAGACCAGGTTCCTCAAAGTCTCACCCAACCTGGCCTTGAACACTGACAGGGATGGAGAAGCCACAGCTTCTCTTGGCAACTTGTTCCAGTGTTTCACCACCCTCACAGTGAAGAATTTCTATGTTATATCTAATCTAAATCTCCCCTTTTTCTGTTTAAAGCCATTCCCCTTCATCCTGTCACTACACACCGTGATAAAAAGTCCCTCTCCAGCTTTCCTGTAGGCCCTCTTTAGGGACTAGAAGGCTTCTCTAAGATCTCAAAAAAAAACGCCTTAAGAAGGGTGTGTGTGTGTGTGCATGTTTGTACTTATTTTTAGAATTTCTTGGTAGTTTGAGGTCAACTAACAAGCATAGAACATTTAAGAGGCAACTTTTTTTTTTCTCAGTAATTTTTAGAAATTAAAGGATCATGAAACTTCCAACATATGCCATTCAGATTGCAGTTACACTTTGCAATGCTGTTTTTCCACCTACATAGCAGAAATCAGTGCTTTACAGGTCAGCCATTCTTTTTGCTAGATGAAATTGCTGGTCAATTACAGACATCAACTAATACCTTGTCTAAGCTTTTTGTTCATGTGTTTGCTAGAGCATGAATCTATGAACATGCAAAACGGGTTTTTTTCTGAGTTTTCAGACAAGTCAGGAGCTTTTTTGATATAAACTACCTTTCTTCTTTTTTGCTCACTAGATCCTTCCTAAATACAGTATATCAGTGATGTTAACATTCTGCTCATGCAAATATTCCTACCAGGTCTCAGAAATACCAGCTACATCATAAAAGAGCAATTCGAATTCCAATTTCAATTTCTCTTTTTTATTACCCATGTTTCTAGCATTCATATATAGGCAACTAAAGCATTTCTGTTCAAGCTTCTTGGTGCCTTGATTAATTTTATTCTTGACATCTTGATTTTGTGCTAAATGAGTGTTCATTTGTTTCTCCTTTACACCCTCCTTGGTAGTCATTAGTTTAATGTCCTTTGACAGGCTGAGTCAGCTGATTCCCCAGAAGTTCTGTGAATTCAGATGGATAAATGACACTTGTTTTGAAATGGATCACCACCAATAAATTCTTGTGCAGTGACTAGAAATACATAAATAATCTCATATTTATGCTGTGGTTAATATTTATTTTAGTAATATAAGTCAGGCATCTGCTCTAAGCTGTTCTATAGGCTTTCTCTATAGTCAGTGGAGGAAAGTGTCGCCATTTTCCAAATTTAGAGGTACTCTTAAAATGAAATGAGTAATGATCTGGAATCTCTGTGCTAGTGGAGGAAACAGCCTGGATAAAGTCTCGTTAACTGGAATACCATCTCTCATGTTCAGGGTTAGGACTCATTTAAGGATTAGGTGACTCATCTGGAAATGGTTATTTCTTTTCATTCACTAGACGTTATAACACATTGCTGACATTCCTACGTGAAGACAGTTGAATCCCACCCAAAGAAGAAAAAAACCCTAAAAAAATTCCATCCTATTATCCATCAGTTAATGCAGGGTACTCTTCGTATCCTCAGTAATAAGTCCTTGAAGAAAATATTTTTACTTTTTTTCCAGCTCATTATGTTCTTTCTGTTTGTGCGCAGCTATGGTTATCCTGCAAGACTAGCCAGGCAACTGGTTTCAGCTATTTTCTGTTCCTTCCCATGAAATAGAATTTGTTTCTTATAGGACGGCCCTCCACACATGGAGTTTTCCCTGGACCTCTAAACCTGTGTTTCTCTTGTCTTGTTCATTTTCCTGTCTCTTATCATCTAAAATATTTTGATGTCTTCTAACCTGCAAGGGTGAATTGGTACCCTCTTCCTCTGTTTTCCACATTTTGTTCAGTATCAAGTGGGTATAATTATTAGATTATCAAATTCTCCTTCTTTGTGGTGCTCTTTCTTTTTAGAAGTTATATATTCTAACCCTAATCTCTGCAAACCACCCATTTTTATTTTGCAACATAGCCACCTATTTTTACAAAGAAAGGTCCTTTTGACTTCAGAAAAGAACTAAAATAAAGCATGAAAACCTCTTCTAGGTCATACCCTGTGTTTCAGTGCTGACCAGTGTGGTAAGTAAGTGACCATATGTACAAAATGTATCTTCCTCTTTTGGACATCTTGTTTGTCTTTTATTGATAAAAAGTGTACTGCATCTCAAATTTCTTTTTTGTCATTTCTGTAAACACTTAACAGCTTCACATCTTTAGTAGGATTACATACCCATGCTATTGTGCACCAGAGGTTATTCTGATTTTAGGCTTAAATCACAAAACTGTTCTTATGGTAGCTACTGCTTTGAAACATTTCTTTCAGGCTTTGGAGGGTGGAGAGAAGAGAGCATGTACTGTGATTAAATTGAAGTTTATAATGTGATTAAAGAAGTGGTTATTACAATCCAGTGTCATAGTGAGGAAAAATACCTGGGACTCCATTTCAGTGATGGTACTGGTTGATTTCATTGTGTCTATGTTAAAAATTGTTTGTGGAACAAAAAGTCTTTAAATGCACTGGAACAAGACATTTAAAATAGATTCTTCTATTCTTTACCAGTACTTAGTCAGCTGACAGCATACTGAGAAGAAACTGCTTCGAGTCAGCACCCGCTATGGGCCTTTGTAACACTTTTATTTCAATTAAACAGTTGGAGCCTCCTGGAATAAAAAAAAATACGAAGAAAGAAAACTTAATAACCTGTTTTGCAGACATTGAAGTCCAATCTTTTAAGTTCTTTCAGTGCCTCAGTTTCTCCATCCATAAACCAAAGATAATTACCTCTCCATTTAAAATGTATTGAATAATGTTGTTAAGGGAATGCTATAGGAGAGCCAAGCATTATTATCATCTCTGTTACTGTTACATTTATAGACTGTAATCTGCATAGTGACTCATGATACAAAAGCAATTGCTTCGCATAGGGTCTTATGACTGAAAGTACGATATGCTATTAAAGACAAACATGTACAATTATAGATTGCCAGAACACTAAAATAAGAAAAAAAAAAAGGAAGAAACCTAATCCACAGAACCATAGAAAAGTCCTTTCTTTGCAGATAATATATGACTCAAAGTTTGCTTTTCCCCTGGTAGCTCAGTGCTGGAGCTTTACCAGTCTCCAGGGGAAATGGAGATCTGCATTTAAATAAAGATATTAATAACCAGAGCTATGTTGTAAAGTACTTTGTATAAAAAAGCATGTGAAATGAATACCAAATGCCATTGTAAATATTCTGAGGAGATCATCTTTTGTCATTTATCACATCTTGTACAGTAAATTATAGGTTATATTGTAGGAAGTCTAATAAATGCATTACTCAGGAGTTATTGGTAGAATTCTGTTAAAGTAACTGATATTTAACTTTAGTGTGTATTGCTAGGACTGCTCATACGCTAAGAGGCAGCATATGTTCATTAAGGCTTGTCACCATTACATAAGAGAGAAACAGAAAAAAAATCTCTTTTCCCCTCACCTTCCCCAGTCCCTCCCACCCCCCAAAAAAAAACAAACCCCACAAAACAACCCAAAAACAAACAGCAAAAAGCAAACACAAACACTCACCAAGACAATTTTATTGGTGGAAGCAAGCAGCTGTGTAATTTAGTCTTGGAATAAATGTTTAATGTGAAAAAAAAAATAACAGACTTCTGAAGGTTATGTAAAGGTTGGGTTAAGGAGACTTTGGGGCATTATGGAAACAAAAATATGCTTCCAGAATTTAGTGTGAAGGACAAGAAGCAAGAAAGGTTGCAGTGGTAGAGGGCTATAAGGTGGTGAGCAGTGGTCAGATCCCTGTGCTATACATCCATAATTGTCTTTCTCAGTGGGTAATCCTCAGGAAGTGTGACATCTTTCTGAGTGTTGGTGGGATGCACTAAGTTATAGTTTCCATTTTACATCTAAACTCTTTCCTTAATAGCACAGGACATTGTGCTGCACTTGGTCCTCGTTGCAAGTTACAGAGTAAAGAACCAAAGTCCTCTTTGCTCTTAACTAAATCTTGTTTCATACTTCATTGCTGACAGTTTTGAAATTCCTATGCCTTTTACCCTTCTAGAACCGTAAGTATTTTTTTTTTTTAAATAGTACTTGGAAATCATCATTTTTTAAGGTGGCCGTGAAAGATGTCATTTCTACTTTTAGACTGCATAACTCTTTTATGTCCAAAAAAAACAAAAGCACTGTTAGGGATTTAATCCTCAACAAGACACAGTCAGCATATTTCCTCCTAATATTTGCTTACAAATACTGTTTCCATCTGTGTGGACTGGGAAACTGAGAATGATCCAAAATCAAATTGTTTATATTCTGTCAACTTACTATGCCTTTTGATTTCTCATTGTTTAAACTATATAAATCTTTTCAAAGCTTTGCTGTTTAAGATTGGTTTCTCAAGACAATGTCCAGCAGTGCAAGTACACTGAGGCAATTGTACTTCATGCTGTGTTTAATCTGCTTTAGATCATACAAAAAAAAAAGAGTGAAATAGCTGATTCAGCTGCTGACTAAATTCCCCTGGCTCTGGCTGGACTGCCTTGGAGGCCAGCAAGGGTCTCTTTTATAATGGGTTGAAATACCCTGCTGGTGTTTTCACCCTCTAGCAGTGGTTGCTGCTGATCAGGTGACGTAGTAAGCAGATGATGGGCTTTATAAGTTTCCTCTTTCAGCTGCAGAGGCTGGTGCAGGAGCAGATGGCTCCCTTACTTCCCAGCACCACTCCTTGTATCAGCTGTTTGAGCTGGCTAAGAGGAAGATAATGATGGGCATTTTCCTGTATTTCAGTTTCAAATCCCATGCGCATTACCAGAAACATTCGGGAAATATTGGGAAAAAATATAATATTTTAACATTGAAATCAGGGATTTAGATCATGACACAAGAAATGCACTAAGAAACCTAGGTTTTTAAGCAGAGTAATAAAATTTTGAAGGATCTCCGTCCCATCAGGACCTTCCTTAACTGGTGTTCTTTCCATAGAAGAAGACATGAAATACTTGTAATGTAAGACAGATACTAGTACAGTTTAGTATATAGTAAATCTGGTTTCAGCTGAGTTTTCTTATATACCTTTCATGTTTCTCATGCAAATACTGTTCCAACACATATTAGTTGCAGTCGTGATGCTTGCATAAGATGTCAGTACACACAGAATCAGGTCTTGTCTTTGGCCTGGCCTTGTCCCTGTGGAGTTGGCTCTAATGGAAAGTAACTGCAGATAGTAATTATTTTTTTTTATTCTCTAACATTTTGCCCCTATTAAAATTGTGACAAATATGAATTAAAGAATACTGTCACTTTAATGGTTAAAGTAGTAGCTGAAAGTAGATGAATACTTACTCATTCACACATTAGGGGGAGAAATAGCTGAGTGTATTTAAAGCTTTGTGTTTCTTAAGTTATGACCCTTCTCTTCTTTAGTGAACCTGTAAATAAAAGAATACCATGCCCCAGCAACCTCTGTTGTATAACACTCATAAATAAAATGACAATAGAAAAAATATATTTGTCAAATTTTTACTTTATATTATTGTGCTCTCAATAGTTTTTTCTGCAACACTTTCATTGCGAGACAACATAATGTGCTTTTGTCAAAGTGCAATGTTTCTTTCTGCTGAAAAGTGGTATATTGCTGTCCTCGTTAAAATAAATTAAATTGTCAACCACAATTGAATATACCTAATTATTTAATTTGCTGGCTTTTTCTAAAGAGATGTGGAATGGGAAATGTTTATAAATTTGAGTGAAATGCTTCTTTCCAGTTTTTCACTAGCTGAAAATGCAGAACAACCAGTAAGAAAGCAAAGATAAGGAAAGGGGTATGGGAAAGAAACAAGGAAAAGATTGAAAATTAGGGGGAAAATGGTTAATATAGCAAAACATTTTGAAACAGAAATAATTAATATCTTGTGAGGAAAGATGAAATAAAAACGTACCATTTCTGTAATGATAAGCTATATCAGGACAAGCAGCTGAGATCTGGTTCTGTGTGGTCTGCTGTCAAACCCGATGTTTTTTCTAGTATACAGCTGGAACTGTAATAACTGATTTTTTTGAGAACAAGAGGGTTTCTGTTAGAATACACAAATTAAGCAAAATCATATTTTGTTCAGAAACATACCAGTTCCCGTGAAGATTGTCCCAAGAAATATTTCCCCTATCTAGCAATCATTTTCAAAAGGAGAGGAAATACCCACTCTGTAACATTCAATAACTGGCAATCCCTGGGATGCAGAGAAAAGTTCATGCCCCTAGTTTGCTTCATTAGTGTAAGGGACTTGAACAGAGACCTCCTGGGGAACACATGGCTCTGGTCCTCACTGGTCTTTTCTCGCCTGTTGTTTGTAATTCTGAAGTGGATGTAGCTCTCTCCCTGCCCTTGAGAAACTTTAAAGGACCTTTGTTCAATTGTGGTATGAGAAAGTTTATGAAAACTTACAAAGGAAATCTTGATGGGAAAATTATTTCCCAGGCTGTGATCAAGTCTGGTTCACTGACCCAGTTAACAGTATGACCCTATCTCAGTCAGAGCTTGCTCCCAATAAGTGATCAATAAGCACTGGCTTCTTTATAGAGAAAGTTTAGAGTTTTGAACATAATATGAAAAATATTTATTTCTCTCTCCTGTTACTTTGTGCAATTTTGTGATGTTCTTCTAAATGCAAATTACACCTCATTACATTATTTTGGTGGCTTGTTTTCTGCTGTTCATCCACATGATTATTTATAAACAAATTGCTATATATGATAGGAATTACAGTATCAGTAAGAATAATAATCCAGCAAAGCAAAAGCAATAATCATGGTGAAGAAGTATATAGGAAAGGCTAAATTAATACCCAAAAAGTGTAGTCACACTACAGTAAAAAAATACCCACTTTGGATACCGTGCTTATGACAAAGTCTCTAAAGCATTAATAACTACATGCTCACAACAGGAAAATTTGATAGCTGAAGGAAAGGAGTACTAAATACCTATTATTACAGCAATGCATATTATTAATGAACATAATAAAATGTGAATTAATAATACAAAGGAGAATAGCATATGAAGAAAACATAATGCTAATAGTCTTGCAAGGGAGGAGGTAGAAGCCCCATTGCTTGAGTTATTTAAAATGGAAGAAGATACACTATTTTAAAGAAATAGCCTGTGCTGCAGATTTATTCACCAGACTCAATGCTATACTGATCTCCCTCCCCTCCCCTCCTCTCCTTTCCTCTTCCCTCCCTTGCTCTCCCCTTCCCTCCTTTCTCCTCCCTTCACCTTCCCTCTTCTCCCCTCTCTTTCCCTCCCCTCCCCTCCCCTTCCTTTCCTTTCCCTTCCCTTTCCTTATAAATCTTGGTTGATTGACATAGCTTCTGTTACTATGTGGGAATAACAGAAGAAATAAAATTGGTCATCAGATTGTGTGGGTTTACAACACACATTTTCTCTCCTTTCATGCAATAATGTATTTGATACTGTTTCCTAGGGAAAAATGGTATAGAATATTAATTTTTCACAGGTTCTCAGGGACTATAATGAATAGCATTAGATGAGGCTTGCATACTCAAATATATCCTTACTTTGTAATATAGTCAATTTGTATTAAATTACTAGTTTTCAAAACAATTTTGTTTCAGCTTGAACTGACATTTCCAGAATCAAAGCAATTTAAATTTACCAACTTGACTGCACTTCTTAATTCAAGTGCACATTTGAAAAGATTGAAAAAACTGTTACAATAGCTTAACTCTAGTTCAACAATTTGAGAGCCAAGACTAATGGAGAGTTGAAGTCATTCCTCTCTCAGCACAGGCCGCTAAAATAATCTGAGGCTTAAATGTAGCACTTTGAAGACACACCAAAAATATAGAACTAATTAATCTTGCTGCCTGACCAATTCTTCAGTGGAACAACTGGACTTCCAGGCTCTTCCTGTAAAACATAAGTAAGGTCTTACTGCATTCACAAGAAAACTCTGGAAAGGTTTGTTTTGTTTGGTTCATTGGGCTTTTTTTTTAGTTTTATCAGGAGGAAGACTGAAAAACAGACGAAAAAAAAAAACCTTTCTTGTACCCCTTGTAACAATTGCCTGTTGTAATAATTACCTCTTGTAATAATATTCTGGACTGTCCTGATCACATTCACATGGGATTTCTGTAAAGGAAGCTGAGAAAAAAAAACCAAAAACAACCAAAACCAAAACTCTGTATTTGAAGTTGCTGTAACTCTATTTTGTAGCATCATTAGATGGCTACAGAGTTCCAGATGTAAAAAAAAACAATCATCTAGAAATGGGCTTGGTAGAATACTAGACTCAGGAAAAGCCAATCAGATTCTGGTTTGCAGGCTGTACTTGCATTTTGTGATGTGTTAGGCAGTGCTCTCAATCTATGGTACACAGGGAAAATCTTGTCTTTACTGTAGCTCATGCTCACTGAATATTGATAAAATTAAGTGGGAAGCAAAAGAAAGAACATAGTATGTGGCAGATTCTTCTTACAGAAAATCATTGCCCACAGATCTACCAAGGTAGGGGACGATAGCTTTAGGACTGATGCTAACCCGTTCTCATTATACTTCTCTTCACTTTCACACATTGCAAAGCCTACATATATTTATTAATTATTTATTTTCTGATCTTTAAATTTAAATTTAAAATATATTCTTATTTTCTGATTTCTCTGTTATTGGGGTTTTTTTCCAAATTTACTGCTTGATGATTTTAAAAGTTCAGTTCAACCTAAATAAAGGTAAGGTATACTGATAAAAGAGCTGTGAGGAACTTCATAGTGAATTGTTGTTCATTGATATATATGAATTAAGGTGTCCTTACTACTTCTCAGAATTCTGGCTCTTGCATCAAGATCAAAGCAAACATATTTGAAACGGTGCTAACAATGCTATAAAATAGAGAAAATTGAGAGATGGAGAGCCCAGTCCCTTCAGGTTGTAGCAGAACAAATCTTGAAAAATGAGTGCTTTCACAGCTACTTAAAAGTCAAATAGAGGAAGCTCTGTGGAATATTTTGACAGTCTGTTTATCAGAAATTCAGTGTCTAGGAGGAATTCAGGAAATCTATTTACATTCCTGCTAACTTTAATACATTAAAAATTTGAAATATATAAACATATGTGTAGTGGCAAGAAACTGTGCAATTTAATAGTGGGTCACTTTCTTTTACTCTACAGATACGTATTTTCTATCCATCATGTAAAAAACAATTAATTTGGGGTTATTCTGGTCTGAAATACCTGTTCTTGTGGACTTCTGCCCTTCTGCTTGAGAATCTCAGAAGTATTAATTCATTTTCTTACCAAATCTTCATGAGCCAACGTTACTGATTTTTCAGCAGGTATCACCTGTGGCATTAAAAGATTTGAGTCCATCTTTTTCTTTGGTGTAAATTGCAAGAAAGCCTATGATGTCTGCTCAAGGAAATTTCTAGATGTACCAGGAACAAGGGCCCAGATATTTCAACTCTCTCAGTAAGGAGAGATCTGTCTGTCTTTGGCTATTTCGAAGTTAAGATGCAATGCAAGAGTGAATCCCATTTCATGACTTAGGCTGCATGCTCCAGTCATGTCCTGATTTTTTATAGGATGAGTTCTGAGATACTTGCTCCTGCTCCTTGATAAGTAGACTTGGGTTTCTACGTTAAAAGAAACTGTGTTGCTTTCTTATGTGTTCCGTGAGAGGAATGAGTAGGAAAGCAGGTGTATAGATCAGTGTTGAAGTGCACCTGCCATGTAGAGTATAATATCTGTATATCCTTCTTGACTTAAGTGATTTTTTTTTTGTTGTTGTTGATATAATATAAGATGGGAAATACAACATTGTCAAACTTGCTCTTCGTTAAAAGACACTGAAGTGTTTCATGGTATCTTTTCCTTTGATATTGTCATTGATTTGAGGTTAACTGCATTTGTGTGCCATCTGGAGACAGAAATCTCTCTACAAATCTATCAGAAGGCAGCAATTCATTTGGAAGTAAGTTAGGGATAGAGAAAAATTAATGAGTAAGAGACTATGCTCTGGCAAGTCTCTTGACACTAAATCTTTCCTAAGTTGCACATCAGAGGACAGAATTTGACCCTTAGCAACAAATCTGAATAAATACAGAGGATGTGAGAGTGTTGACTTACTTACTTTCTTCTCATGTTATGGCTGGGTTTATTTAGATTAAGAACAGGGAGAATAAAAATCCATTCCTAAATATTTAGGAGGGTTGTGATAACTTCTTACTTAAAAAAAAATATAATTATCTCCACTTCTGTACAAAGGACATTGACCTATTACTGTGGTCTCAGTTAACAAGAAGGATTTCAGAACTTGTGTCACTGTTCAAGATTCTTCTGTGTCTTTCTTCTATGGTTTACTTTCACTGTAATATAAAAACAGTCAGTGTTTCCATGGTGTTTTATAAAGACAGAAATCTTGTTTTGTTTGTACAGGACAAAAAAAAAAAATATCAGTGAAAACTTGCAAATAGATAAATGCCCTTCAGTTAAAAATACATTTGTTCACTGAAAAATGTTACTTTCAAAAAATTGCAGCACTTACTTCCCTAAAATACTTTCCCATATCATTCAGTCCTATGTCTCCTCCTGCTCTGGATGGGGTCTGTGTTTTTTCATGGAGGTCTCTAGGAATCTTCTGTGTTTTCAGTAATTATGTGAAGTTAAGCTGGGAACACTGAGTCTTCATCACTATGGAAAGTGACTGTGGATGGGCAGATTTGGAGATTTAGTTTGAAGAGAGAAATAGCAATGCAAGTTTCTCTGCAGTGCCTAGCCCAGTGTACAACAATCCTGAGGCCATGGCTATGCATGAGGCCATGGCTATGCATGGCTAAGCACTGAATGCTTGCTCATTCGGTGCTTGGCACTACTGCTCAGACTGCCAAGAAATGTCACAGTTCTTCTGGATGTTTTATAAGAAGGACAGGCTTAGCCACAAGGAAGTTAACTAAGACAACTTCATTTCAAGATGAGAGAAAAAAGAAGCATCAAGGAATTAACTTCAGTCCAATGAATAGTGGACTATTGCTAAGCCAATAAAAAGGCCAACTTCTGCAAAGGAACCGTTATTTTGGGTGTGTGCATTCAAGTTAGTTTAATGTTATTCTGTGTTTTGTAAGATGCCTGAGAAAAATCTTATAAAAACAAGTTGTTATTTCATCTGTCTTTATTCATAAAGAATCTTGTGGGAGTTCCTTCAACTGACTCGGTCTTGGAAGAGGAGTAGCCAAGGCTTGTCTGTCTTTTAGGAAGAAACGTTGAATATCAATTCTGTTTAACAAGTTCAAAAATAAAGCATTCGATACAATTTCAATGAAAGTCTGGGTTTAGTTAATAAAAAAATATGTAATTAAATTATTAAATAATAAATTATATGTAATTAAATTCTATGTAATTAAAATATCATGCTGTATTTCTAATTCTGATTTATCTTTTTTGTTGATTCTAACTTCAGGGAGTCCTTTTGCTGAAATAAAATACAAATAATGTGTTTTGATAAAAAAGGCTAAAAAGAAAAATAGTCCTTCAGAAATGGAATGGAAACATGAAAGAGAGAGCCTGGAGCACAATCAGCAGGAATACAGAGTGTCAATAAATTTTTACTTTTTATCAGATTCAAAAGTATAGGTGTTAAGGTGTTTATTCACATCTCATTAATGAGGCAGAGCTGGAACATTGCCCATCTTCCAATTTCATGGAATTTAGATATTAGTAAAATGAACTCTGGAGAATGGCTGTGTTAACCTCATAATCAGTCTTCCATGTCTTTGTATATGGTTAGATTTTATTTCAAAACCATTCCATTTTACAAAAATTAGAAAAATCACCCAGGAAAGCCTCTGTGTAGTCCCCCCTTAGTTGTCTCAGGGGATCCATCCCTCATTTGCTGTTGAATAGAACACTTCCCCAAATTATCTCCTTGCAACTTCTCAGCAGCACAGTGTTCTGATATGTACTAGTGTTTCTGTCAATAATATAATACATATCAAATATGCAGAATGCCTATTCATATTTATGATCACAAAATATGTCTAATGAGTTCAAAATTTATGCAAAATTGGGTGCGTGCTTAAAAATTTCCCAGTATGAAATGATGGAAGTGGGCACATGTCCTGGTTTTGGCTGGGATAGAATTAA
Organism: Coracopsis vasa; assembly: GCA_026283785.1. Lineage (NCBI taxonomy): Eukaryota > Metazoa > Chordata > Aves > Psittaciformes > Psittacidae > Coracopsis > Coracopsis vasa. The sequence goes on along the minus strand of JANHGB010014072.1, from coordinate 2,586 downwards.
TTTTCTTCCTAGTAGCTGGTGCAGTGCTGTGTTCTGTCTTTAGTCTGAGAACAATGCTGATAACACACCGATGTTTCTAATTGTTGCTCAGTAGCACTTACCCTGATCAAGGACTTTCCAGTTTCCCATGCTCTGCCAGTATGGAGAAGCACAAGAAGCCAGGAGAGAGAAGAGACAGGGCACCTGACTCAAACTAGCATCACTTGTTTTTTGGGGGAGTTAACTTCTCTTTCTCTCTTCCCTATTATTATTGGTGGTGGTGGTGGTGGGTTTGTTGTTGTTATTATAATTATTATAATATTTTACTTTATTTCAATTATTGAACTGCTCTTATCTCAGCCCATGGGTTTTACCTTTTTCTGATTCTTCTCCCCATCCCACCATGTGGGGTGGGGAGTGAGCAAGCAGCTGTGTGGTACTTAGTTGCCAGCTGGGGTTAAACTAAGTTGTTAAAAGTTGCTAAAACATGTTAAAACTTTACCTTGGGCCACTACTGTTTACTGAGTAGATCATATCCTGCCTATTTATTACCAGGACTTTAATTCGTAGAATCATAGAATACCAGGTTGGAAAGGACCTTAAGAATCATCTGGTCCAGCCTTTCTTAACAGAAGAACCAAGACTTTTTGGAGATCTCCTAGTGGTCCATTTGAATAAGCAGTTGTAGTATTTATTTCTCTTTTGCTTAACATATTTCACATTAAAGATTTTTGTCCACATTTACCCATGTTGGTGGTTAATTCACATTAATGTAGAAAATACAGAAAATTGTGCTTATCAATTATGATTTCTTTCATAATCTGTTTCTGAGTATGTACAATAGGGAAATGTGTTGAAGTAATAACCTATTTTACAAACAAAAATGTGCAAATCAAAACTGTGTACCACAGAAATCAATTAATTTTATTCTTTTTCATCTAAGCATGTCATAAGGCTGTTCCTCTTTATAAAGCTTGGAAGGCTGACCTCAGCCTTTCAAATCTGTCATGTTTGGCGTGTGACTTTTTTACGGATATCACTCTTGAATGAAATTGAATGGATTTTATTCATTGCAGTAAACCACAGAACTATTGATGTGGACAATTAAGTGTTTTGTAAGTAATGGTAATTCCTAATATTTTTTTTTTTAAGAGTGTAAGCTCTGTAATTGGCTTACTTAAAGTACAGTTTACCACTGTGTGGCTGTAAAGTGACTACAGTGAATTCTGTCTCCCAATTATATATTATTGAGTTTTGTTTACAGATTATTTTAATCTACATATAGTAAGATGAGAGGAAGATAAAGTGAATTTGACACTTTTGTTTAATTTTGCTGATTGTTCTGGTCAGAGTCAATAATTATTAACAGTGTTGGGGGGAAATCCTTATTTTTCTTAATTTCCATTTTCTAAGTTTGATAGTCTTTCTAGTTAATCAGAGAAAGGTGAGTGATTGCATTACATTATGAATGTGCAGCTAGTACTTTACTTCTTTTAATATTTAGTAACTTTTATGGGTTTTAGTACAAATCAAGTATACAGAGATGCATGCACTTTCCAGCACTACACTGAAACATGGAAATACGCTGTTGGAAATATTAATAGTTATAAGGCTAGCTCTATGAGGAGACAATGGTTCACTTAAATAACACTTGTGCAAAGTGTTGGACACTGTTCCACATGACACCCTTTTCTCTAAACCGGAGAGACATCAATTTGATAGATAGCCCACCTGTGGATAAGGAATTGATTGGATGGCTGCTTGCAGAGAGTTGTAGTCAGTGGCTCAGTGTTCAAGTAGAGAGCGATAATAAGCGGTATCCTTCAGGGGTCGGTGTTGGGACTGATCCTGTTCAACATCTTTCTCGGAGATGTGGACAGTGGGATTGAGTGCGCCCTCAGCAAGTCTGCCGATGACATCAAGCTGTGTGATTCGGTTGATACACTGGAGGGAAAGAATGCCATCCAGAGGGACCTTGACAATGCTTGTGAGGTGAGCTGATGCCAACCTTATGAAGTTTAACAATGCCAAGTGCAAGGTCTTACACCTGGGTCAGAGCAATCCCAGGCACAGCTACGGGTTGGGCAGAGAAGAGATTCAGAGCAGCCCTGCTTGGGGGTGTTGGTTGATGAGAAACTTAATGTGATTTTGCTGAGGAAACTTAGAGGGGAAAAAAGAGGCTTATAAAAGGTGGAAGCAAGGACAGGCGGCCTGGGAAGAATACAGGGGTGTTATTCAGGAAGCTAGGGACCAGGTTAGGAAAGCTAAGGCTCAGTTAGAATTAAACATGACTAGGGATGTTAAGGGTAGCAGGAAGGGATTCTATAGGTATGTAGTGAATAAAAGACAGACTAGGGACAACATGGGCCCTGTTTGGAAGCTATCAGGAGTACTGGCTACCCTGGATTTGGAGAAGGCTGAGGTTCTTAATGACTTCTTTGCCTCAGTATTCACTGGCAAATGCTCTGGCCTCACCACCCAAGTCTTGGAAGGCAGACACATGAACTGTGAGAATGAAGACCTTAGGCCTACTGTAGGAGAGGATCTGGTTCGAGACCATCTTAAGAACCTGAATGTACACAAGTCCATGGGACCTGATGAAATCCA
>JANHGB010014071.1:0-13631 GCA_026283785.1 Coracopsis vasa | reverse complement strand
AGGTCAGGTGTCCTATCTCTGCGTCCTCCCGGCTCCCCCTCCTCCCTGGCAGTGTTCAAGGCCGGGTTGGACACAGGGGCTTGGAGCAAGCTGCTCGAGTGGAAGGTGTCCCTGCCCGTGGCAGGGGTTGGGACTGGATGATCTTAAGGTCCTTTCCAACTGAAACCATTCCATGATTCTATGAGACTCTCCAAAAATGTATTTATTGTGCTTTGCAGCTCTCAGCTTTAAGGGAGGGTTTCCTTATTTCAGCACAACACTGATCCCCAAGCTGTGCTGGAGTGAATATGCAGCTCTGGAAATGCTGAGGTGTGGGACAGGGGGTCTGCCCACAACCTGTCTGGATTAGCAGTTCTAGTTCTGTGCTAGCTACACTAGATCTGAACTGGCTTCATGCTCCCTTGAGCTCCAGACACCAGGACTATAAAGCCAGCTGGAGTCTGGTTGCCTGGTGCTGTGCACAGCCAGTTTGGGTTTAGCAGGATTTAATAAGCTCAGTGTCTGCATCACGCAAAGGCAGCTGAACTGTTACAGAACTGACCCTGGAAGCAGCCTGGCAGTGCATGTGGTGGCCAAGATCAGACTCTTTGCTGGGTGTGAGTTGTCTGTGTTTGAAGCCAGCTGTGGAATACCTGTATCTATAACTGCTCTGCACCCAAATAAAGCACTGAGGGATAAATATAGTTGAATGTACGAAGCTGCAACTATTTGGGGCAGTCTTTCTCTTTTAATAACCACAGGTGCAATACTTTTACTGTATCAAGCATCCTCAGCTTTATTTTGCATGGAGCTGGATTAAAACCCATTGGGGTTGTTTGCTAATTCCATTTTTAAAGCTGTTGTTTGTTCCATTAGAGGCCTCTTTTCGTGTTACACCCTTGAAAGTTGTCTCCATACAGGAGAAATACCACACAAACTTCTTAATCACTGCTCAGTCAGCATGCAGTGATCATGCTCCACAGCCTTCCACAATGTATTGGCATGTAACAACTGAACTGAAAAATGCTGGAACTCTTTATTGTAAATACCTTTATTCCCTGCATCCCTGGATGTAGGCAATGATGCTATAGAGTTACCCAGCTGAATACACATATACTCCAGCTTCCTTTTAGAGAAACTTAATCAGTTCTTCCATCATTGTTTTACATTATATTGTAAAACAAAGTAATTGGTTTATTGTGCTTCTAGAATATTTCTTTTTCTCTCAAAGCCATCAATGCCAGCTAAAAGAGCCCAGCCAGCAGCCTCTGACAGCTCCAAATGAGGGATCACTGGAAGACGGAGAGGAGTTGCCTGCCCAGAGATATGAAAGAGACTTGGTACAGAAGTTGAAAGTTCTTAGACATGAGCTCTCTCTTCAGCAACCACAGGCTGGTCACTGTCGCATCGAAGTATCCAGAGAGGAGATATTTGAGGTATTTGATTGACTTTTGACTCCTAATAGCAGCTTTTGGCACTCAAGAGTTAAGTAAAACTGATCTTTGATTATAGTAAGTGTGCTTCACAAGTGGGGTAGTGGATATCACTACCAAGTGTTGCAGACTTGTCACTGGCATTCGTTTCACATATAGGAATCCTACCGTCAGATAATGAAGATGAGGCCAAAGGACTTGAAAAAGAGGCTTATGGTGAAATTCCGAGGAGAGGAAGGCCTGGATTATGGAGGAGTAGCAAGGTGAGAGATAGGGGGTTATCTGATGCTTTTGAACTGCAGAATTGTCCTTAAAGAGACCTGTGGCTGATATCTCTCCCTTTCAAATTGTCTGTTTATGGTATATGTAAGTTATTTGTGATCTAGTTTATAGGCAGTGATTGTAGCTTCAGTCTTCGTATCATGGTAGATGGGAAAGTGGAAGCATGTGATTCAGCAGTTCTCCCACAGCACTCCTGGTGTCAAAGACTGGTGCAAAAATGACTTTGTATTTGGGAATGTTACTGGAATTAAAGCAAGATCAAGGTGTTTGTTTCCCCTTTTCTCTATAGGTACTCAGTTTTCATCACCATTACCCAGTGAATGCAAAAGGCTTGTTTAGGACAGGGTATTCATCTTACGGAGAAAGTGCTGATCCCAGTCGCATTCTGATCTGTTGGAGCAGGAGTGGAGATGAACTAATCCTAAACAACAGCTAAAGCTTTAGAGAGGACTTGCCTCCCTCTTAAAAATAGTCATTTCCTTTGGGTTGTGTCAGATGAGCTCTGGAGCTGATTGCAGCATCACCAAAGTGCTCATCTTTGCATGCTGGTGTTTAGATGCATTGTTTCGGTTCACTTGGAAATTGCTCAAATCCACAAAGGCTGGATCATCCACTTGGGTGGCTTTCAGTAACCCATCCAGGGACAAAGGAAAGGAGCTGGAACATTCTGGGCTGCCTTACTTGGGGCAACACTGAGTGTCAGCACTGTTGGCTTCCTGTTGCTCTGATCATTGCCCATTTGCTGCAATAGACTCTTTCAGATCAGTACGGCTCCACTTCTAGGCATTAAAGTTGATAGCTTTCTCAGGGTATTTTGGACCTGGGATGGGTGTCCAAATGTAATAATAAAGGGGTTTTTGTCCTGGAGAGGTCAGAAATAGCTTTAGTTCCATTCGGGCCCTGCTATGTTACTAAGGTGAGAAGATTTACCTAACCCCTCCTCTTCTAATTCGTGTGGTCTGTGCCCCATCTGGCCTTTCTGCTGACAGCAGAGGTTCTCTAGTCATCAAGCATTTGCATTAAAATAGCTTTTCTAAAGACCTCCAATGGTTGAGCTGATTTAAACAACAAATTTTGCTTCGTATTTCTTGATACTGTGCAGGTTGCAGAGGAGCAGATCACTCAGTCACCAAGTATCTGAACTATGTACATGGTCAAGATGCTTTTAGAAGTGGGTCTTGTTCAGGCTCAGTTTGCTGATGGTGTTAACAGCTTGCTGTAGCCTCTCTAATTGATGTTAATTCCTTCAGTACTTCTAAACTAAACCAGGTCTGCCTGTGAGTGGAGGAAGACACTTGGTGGGTTTTTAAGCAACCGTTTTGGTCTGCAAGTGGGGAGCAGTACAAGGTGATCTGATTCTGAAATAAGCATTCAGCACTGATGATTCGCAGTAATTGTGTGGTCTGAAACGCCAGTGGAAGGTGCACCCTTCTAAATACCATTTCTTTTTGTTTCCTCTTCTTTTTGGGCAGAGAATGGTTGTATTTACTATGCCATGAAATGCTGAATCCCTATTATGGACTTTTCCAGTACTCCACAGATAATATTTACATGCTGCAAATCAACCCAGACTCTTCTATCAATCCTGTAAGTATTAACTTCTGAGCGACGTTATCTACTTTGTGGGGTTTTGTTATAGCTGTTCTTCCATGACAGCAGTGTAAAGTAAAGGGTAAAGAGAGTAAGAATGTGTTAATGACTCTTATATTGACATACTATGAAACAGAGGGGTTTTGTTCAGAAACTAAAAACATGATAGAGGAGGTATCCTTTGGTAAGTATCTGATTTCTTTGAGTCTCATTTCCTGACATTTGCTCTGTAAGATGAGGGAGATAGATGGGAAGAATCTCAGCCAGCGCACTTATGCTTCAGTTTTCAAAAGTCAGTTGATAAGCAACATGAAAGACATGAAGGAAATAAGCACATGGCCTGATTCCTCAAGAGAAAAAACATCTGATGGTTAACAGAATAAAGTCATTTGTTTGGAATTGTCCCATCTTTGCGTTCTGGAGGTTTCATGGAGATTTTCTTCTGAGTTTTGCCCTTTGAGAGGTTTAGAGGATTCATATCCAATTTATTACTCAGGTAATGCACAGAGACTTGTTTGAGGCATTTAATCATTAAGTGCATCTGTTCTTGGTTATGTCAGGAGGACAAATGGTGGCTCCTCTTGCCCAGAGGGTTGCAGATAACTTGCGCTGAGCACACAGCTGATGGTGCAGATATAACCACAAGATGTCAGTGTCTTCCTGCTGCCTGATTTTCTTCCCTCACTCCCCGCAGGACCATTTGTCTTATTTCCATTTTGTTGGTCGGATAATGGGTTTGGCTGTGTTCCATGGACACTATATCAACGGGGGGTTCACGGTTCCCTTCTACAAACAGCTCCTGGGGAAGCCCATTCAGCTCTCCGATCTGGAATCTGTCGACCCAGAACTACACAAAAGTTTAGTCTGGATCTTGTAAGTACTGTGTTTAACAATTGTCTTGCTGTTCCTGTGTTAAAAAGCTCAAGGTACTTGAGGAAAGGTTTCTCTGTGTTCACAGCTAACTCTGTGTTAGCTCTCCTTGCAGTAAAGTGGATCCTAAATCATTAAGTATTGCATGGACTGGTTTGAATTCTGTATTTAAAGTTACTGAGGATGTTGAAGTTCACTGCGTGTGATCTCTTCTGTGCTTCACATTGATACATGAAGCACATCAGAGTATTGCTCTCCATGTATCTGTGTGTCTGTGTATATAGGATTTTATTCATTACCCTGAGTACTACTCGAATTAGATGTACTAATTCTAGTTAGTACATCTAATATACTATTAGTTAGTACATTATTGTAGTAGTGATTAGTATCTGATCAGTATTTAATCAGGCTCTTCAACATCTATTAAGCTGTATAGAAAGTGGTCACTGTGGCAATACTCCTAGTGGTGTGAAGTGCAGATGCTTAGTTACTAGGTTTACCCTGAAGACTGCTTAAGTGTTCAGTAATGTCAGCATCACCACTGTGAGTTATGAGACTGTCCAAAGTACTAGGTTTACCCCCTGTCTTTCTGTTGTCAGAGAGAACGATATCACCCCAGTTCTGGACCATACATTTTGTGTGGAACACAACGCTTTTGGGCGGATTTTACAGCATGAACTCAAACCAAATGGCAGGAATATTCCAGTGACAGAAGAGAACAAGAAAGAATATGTCAGGTATTGCAGAACAAAAATATACCCTGTTAATGTAATGTCAAGAAGCCAGTAATTGTTGATGGACAAGAAGCTGGTAAACACTCTCATAATACTAAATGTGTGTATTAAACCAAGTTCCTCTGTAAAATGAGCATCTTCCAGCTCTGCTATAAAAAGCCCAGTGCTATCTAGCTCACTGTCCCTGACTTTTTCTTTCCCTCCTCCCCCAGGTTGTATGTAAATTGGAGATTTATGAGAGGAATAGAGGCACAGTTCCTGGCTCTGCAGAAAGGTTTTAATGAACTTATTCCTCAACATCTCCTTAAGCCTTTTGACCAGAAGGAACTTGAGGTATGGGTTTTATCCACACGGAATAGTTCTGTGATTTGTTTGATCCACACTCAAGCACTGATTTAAGAACAAACCAAAAACTCACAAAACTTAATTCAATGTATGTACCAGAAAGCTTTGTGCCCATTTAACCAAACCCTTTTTGGTTTATTCCAGACATTCTTTGGGTTAACATTATTGAGAGGGCTGCTTTAAAGGGGAAAGACAAATACATCAGGTTGTCTAATGCAGGATTAATGCTCAAAGCAGGTGTTCTGAGCAGTACTGCGAGTCTGAGGCATTGCTGACAAGACCTAACGTGTTGTCTACCCCAGAACTTGCTTCCTTCAGTTACTTCTCAATCATGGCTGTTTCTATATACACATAGGGCATGGTTTATATGGACTAAAGTAGAAGTGTAGAGCAAACAGAAATGAATTTGTCTTCTCATTGACTCCTGAGGTGCAGATTGCTCCCTCTTAAAATCAGTCCCATTACAGCAATTTTTCCCCTAGTTTTGCCTTTTTATAAGGCAACCTGTGGCATATTGACAATTTGTGGTATTGGAAGCACTAGCTTTGTGCTAGTTGTTTGTGCATGCTGATGAATCCCATGAAGTTATTGCATCCCATTTGCTAGCTGCTTGAGAAGGCAGATTAAAAATCCATTACCTATTTCAATGCTGGCTGCATCAGAACAGTCACAAGTGCCCTGATAATGTAAACGAGTGTGAGTGCTGCCTTGATGGCACAAAAAGGGAGCTGCTAAATGGTAGCTCTCAGAAATGTGACCCTCAATATGGATTATTATAGGCAATGTAGAGTATGACACATGTTTGGTTTTGAGGGATGAAGTTTCTTCTATGCAATTGATGTCGTTGTCACCAGTGACTGCCTTTTGCAACCTGGTGTCATCTGGAGAAGAGACTGAAGTGATGTGTCTGGTCTGTAGTTGTATTGGCACCTCTAAGACAAACCTGCATCGGTACAGTGATGTGTTTTGCAGTAGATGGCATGTCTTCTTCCTAGTCTGTGCTGTACCCTCTTAAAGGTATGCTTTACTTTTCAGGTAGCATTGATATAACAAAGCAGGTCTTGAATGGGTTTTGATTCTAGTTTCTTGTGAAGACTCTAGTTCTGCATTGAGTGTACTTGGCCTCAGTTTCATTACTGTTAAACTGGAGAGATTTACTGCCTGTTCTGAACTGCTTTGGAACATTACCTTGCACCAACAAGGTGGTTCAAGCCCATAAAGAATGTGAGGCTTCATGAAATGGTTTGTGTATTCTTACAGCTGCAAACCTGAAATGACTTTGTATGTTAAAGCATTTTGTAATCCTTTACCAGCTCATCATAGGAGGCCTGGATAAGATAGACCTGAATGACTGGAAGTCAAACACCCGTCTAAAGCACTGCATGGCAGATAGCAATATTGTGAAGTGGTTCTGGCAAGCAGTGGAAACATTTGATGAAGAAAGAAGGGCAAGGCTGCTGCAGTTTGTGACGGGTTCGACGCGTGTCCCACTTCAAGGTTTCAAGGCTTTACAAGGTGACTGATGTAGAGGCTGAGTTAATCTATGGTGGGAGAAAGAGATAAAAATCATGGGGTGTTTACTGCCCCTTGTAAAATACCAGTGTCTGGCTGGATAACTCAAGCACTTTACATCCCAAGAGCAGGTTTACATTTGTCAGCAGCTCTGCTGATGGTGAACACTTCAGTCATTGCTGATAGTGATAGGAGCTGGTAAATCTGTCATCGTGTAGTGCCTTTGACTGGTGTCAGTATTAGTTTGTCAGTCTCCTATAACTCTGGACTGATGTTAAAATCACTGCATGGAAGCACAAACATGGTTACAGAGCTGACCAAATGGCTTTTTTACATGAGAATCACGTTCCCTTCATTATTTGGCAGCAAACCATTAGACTTTAAAACAAATGCCTTAAAATTGTAGGTTTTATCATCAGAAAAGGTGGCAGCATCCTTGGCTGCTGTGGTTCTCCTGATAACGTTCCCTCTGTTGGCTGACAGTAAACTGATGTTCCAAATTAAAGTACCTGCCTCTGGTTTACAATTAAAACCTTCTTGTACTTAATCCTGTTCATTTTTGAAGGTGCAACTTTGTTAATACAGAATTAGCAGCTCTCCAAAACACTGGTCTGCAGATTGTCACAAACAGCCCTATTGCTTCTGCCATCCCTTCGTCAGCTGCAGACTGATCTACAGATTCAGCCTATGCCATAACTATGTTTGCAGCTGGAACTGTAATTTCCTCTCTTGCCTTTACATAAGTAGCAAAATCTGTGTGCAGGAATGATGCTTTGTTGAAGTGCATTAACTAGAATGTCTGTCTGTAAGGTTCTACAGGCGCTGCAGGACCCAGACTATTTACCATCCATTTAATAGATGCAAACACAGACAACCTGCCAAAAGCCCACACTTGGTAAGATGAACACATTCCCCATGTCACTGCTTGCTTTCCCTTTGTGTTGGTTTAAAGGAGCATCTCTGCTTGTCCTGAGTATGCATTAACTGTGTGATATGCATAGTGACACCAAGTGTGCTCTGCTAGCTTGGAAATAGCTATACTCTGCAGCCAGCAAGATAATCGACTTCTCTTCTTACAGCTTGCTTTATCTTCTATACTGTCTGTGGTTGTCATTTATCCCAGAGTTGATTATTCTGGATAGTGAGATGTTTGTGAGTTTATTTCTATGTGCAAGCTTGTTTGTATGTGAGATCCAGCTGAAGCATCCACTGAGAAATGACTCCCAGCCCTGAGCCCTTGTGCAGGATGGCAAGGAATAGTTTTCAGATGTCAGATGTAGGGAAAGTGTGCTATTGGCACAGACTAGGCACAGACCTGGGCTCTCTTATGGAAGTCTCACTCTATCAGAGACAGGAAATCAGTTCAGCAGCAGCAGCACAGCTTGTCTGCAGGCAGAGCAGGGAGCAGCCTGGCTCAGCTCTTGCTTTAGTTGCAAGACTCCTACATCTGACACCTGCAGATGCCCGATGAAGTCATGCATTCCTGCTGCACGAATACAGTTGTTTGTTATCTTGTCTCCTTCAGCCACTGAAGAGGCCAAATTCTAACTACATGTAGCTATTTAAAGGTTTTTTCTTCCCCCAATGAATAGTTTAGATTCATATAGCATCATAGAATCAATTGGGTTGGAAAAGACCTTTGAGATCATTGAGTCCAACCTTTACCCCAGCCCTGCCAAGTCCACCACTAAACCATGTCACTAAGGGCCTCATCTACACCATTTGTGAACACTTCCAGGGATGATGATTCCACCATTCCCTGGGCAGCCTTTTCCAATGCCTGAGCACCCTATTGGTGAAGGAATTCTTCCTAATCTCCAGTCTAAAATGCTTCAATGTGTTGTTATTTTACCTCTAGCTTTAACCGGATCGACATTCCGCCTTATGAGTCATACGAGAAGCTTTATGAGAAGCTGTTGACAGCTGTGGAAGAGACATGTGGGTTTGCTGTGGAGTGAAAAAGCAACCAAAGGAAACAGATGCTAGCTCATGGACCACCAAATCAAAAGCTAGAAGAAGCTTGCTGTGAACTTCCTGCTAAGCTGTCTGAAGCATCGGAACTTAAAGACAACTTAGAGATGGGGCCGTTTCCCTTCCGCCGCTGGTGGATGAGGGTGGGGGTAGGGGCTTTTGTTGGTGGTTTCCAACTTTATTTCCTCCCCTTTGTTACAATAACCCCTTCCCTCTTCCTCCATCTCCCATACAACGAAATGCAGCCAAGTTCAGCACTTGGCTTGGGTTACACAGGATATTCTGCTAGATTTGTAACACATATTGTGATAGGGTCAGTGACATGTGGGGGATTTTTTTAATCATAGAATCAAAGTGTAATTAGGAGTGAGCTTAATTTGCTGAGGACTTGCAGCTGGTAGATGTACCTGGTTAGTTTGTCCTAAATCAAGCTGGAGCCCTTGTAAGAGTCTGATGGGTGCAGAGTGTCTTGACTGGCACTAGGATTTGCATTGCACATGTTAAACACCGGTTGAAAAAGTCACCTTCTAGCAGAAGATACCTCCACGTCAACACTTAACTGAAAGGTAAAGAAATCCAAGTTCTGCCTTAGCAGGAAGCTCCCAGTGGAAGCTGTGGCTCACCTAGAGAAAAGTGAAGGAATCTGGGACAGCTTAACTGGTATTGTATGATTTCTTTGTGGTTGTCCTGGCTGAAATCTAATTGTTTTGCACACAAACAGTGATTTCCTCCTGCAGAATTGCTTTCCATCGTTCGTTCCGATGTAAGTACCTTGCAGAGAAGCCTTGTGAGGAGGAGGCAGAGGATAAAAACCTGTTCCATCCCATAGCTGTGATTTCTGTGCTGCTGTTTTTTACCCAACGTGTGTTTGTGTGACTTCAACTCCTGAGACTCACTAAGAGCTGAGTTAACAGAGCAGACTTCTGTTCCGAAGGTTTTAGCCTTGCCAAAGGCTGATTCGGAGGTTGAGGTAAAGGGTAACTATACAGCGAGTACATTTGAAACGTCATGGAAAGCTATGGGAAGAATTTATGACTTCAGTTCTGTAGGGATGAAAAACATCTCCAGAGAGCCATAGAAAGGCTATTTCTTTCCCCTTTCAAATATCAGAAACTAATACTAAAAGGTTTATTCTCTAACACATTGCTAAAACAACCTCCCAGGGGCAACAGAAGCAAATCAAATACCTGAATCACTAACACCCTTTCCAGTTTGCACACCGAGATGAGACAGTGTTTTAACCCATAACACAGCTTCAGAAAGACCCAGTCCAACATGTCTAAACTTAAGTAAAGCAGACTTGCTTGTATAGGACTTTTTTCTCTTTGGCAAGCCTGGTTTTTAGAGAGATTCATTACTGAAACATTTAACAGATGTTATGTTTATGGAATAGTGCATTGAAATTCAGCTGTGGGTAAGAGATCGTTCTTAGAAGACGTCTACTTGGAATACTTCTATTTTGTCTTTTTTTAATGGAATTTGATAATAGCTTTAAACTGTGATAGGACAGAAAGTAGACTCTTGTCAAAACCCCTGGCATCTTTCTCTGTTTTGTTTCTGTGTGGTTTTCTTTCTTTTCCATTCACCATCATCCTTGTGGTTTGTTGTTGGGAGTGAGGAGAGCATCGGAGGTGTGAAATTGTACCATATTGTGAGCTTTGCACGGGGTGGCTGGAGATGCTCATCCAACAAGACTGTAAGGGAAGGTGTAGTCAGACCCATGTCCTGCAGGAAGCTTTTGGCACTTGGGGACCACTTTCTGCAGTTCTGGTTGTTGGGACTACGTGGATCTTTTGCAGGAGAGAGAGGAAAGAAGCATCTGTCTGGTCTTGGTTGAGTAGCAGAGTACCCATGCATAGAGTGTATTTAACCCTTTCAGTACATGTGAATGTGCAATAAACCCAGTCAGATAAGACACATGCAAAATGGATTATTGCCCAAAAGCTTTGCATGCAGCTTCATGTGGATTTTTCACTAAAAGAATATTAAGAAGAAAAGCAGATACTAAAGCCCACCATGATCCAAAATCCTATCATGCAAGCTCTACCTGCAGCGCAACTGGCTCAGTGAAGACCAAGCAAAGTGAAGGTAAAGACCCTTGGTTTGGAGATCTATAGGTCAAGTAGCTTTATGTCAATGCCACAGTTGACATATGATAGCCCCTAATGTCTTTGCTAGGTCAGTGTTTTATGGAATGCACAAAAGAATAGGCAAGGATTGGTGTTTTGCTGTAGTTAAAAGCCCTTGTGAAGGTACCTCCTCCATGCTGACAGTAACAGGAATAGGGCACCGTCTATTTAGTGATTTCAGTTCTCTTTTATAGAGCTTCACCACCTCTCCCATCGTGTTGTCTTTGCAATTTCGTGCCACTTCAGTGATGATGAAGACATCTTTTGTGTTGTTCTGTACGTGCATTTGAGGCAGGCCTTAAAGCTGGTCGGGTGGGTGGAGGGAAATGAAGCAGGATGGGGTTTAAGCGATGGCTTCTTCTTCTTCTTCTCCGGCTGGTTTCCAGGCCAGGGAAGGAGGAAATGCAAACAAGGGTTTGCACAGCTCGAGCCACTGACTCTCTGTTGGGATAACCTCAGCTGTCTGAATTTGTGTGTTCATTCCCACTTGGTCTGCCAGCACTTGAACTGGTTGTGACTTCTCAAACTTGCCCAAAGAATAACATGGAGTCTGGTGTTCCTTATGTCATTGTTCCACCTCGTACACGGATACTCTTGGATCTGACCCGAAGGAGATAACAAGGTACAGCGTGTCTTTTTGTTCCTGTCCTTAAAGACAAACCTAAAAGCTGGTCCCTTGGCACCACAGACCTTCAGTGCTCGCCCTGATACCGCTCATCAGCCTATACTCTATGCTCAGGGATGTAGGAAACCACCACTTTGCTCGTGTTTTACATCGCGGAAGAAACGAGACCGGTTCCTGAACGTTGGTGTTAACTCGGGCATTACATTGGAAGAGACCCTGCTTCAGAAAGGCTGCTGGAAGCTCCAGATGGTGAACTCACCCTTTACTCCTCAGTGCAAGTGGAGGTGGTTGTAAAACCCAACCCAGTTTGTACAGCAGAGATCCAGCCATTGGGGCCCTCTGGAGCCGGAGCCCAGGTAACAGGGGTTCAAGTGTGGCACACAGCAAGTTCCCAGAGACACAGTATGGATCTGGTTTTGAATTCCTTCCTTCTTTTGTTGTTCCTCAACCACTTGATAATGTAATTTTGTTTTCCTTCTTTTCTTTCTTTTTTTTTTTAATTTATTACTTTGGAATGTCATGGTTCAGGATTGCTGCTATCCTTGTTCTTCTTCCCACTGTTTTTACGGCAGATTTATTTTGTGAAAGTTGTACACTAATGTTTCATTTTATGTCTAAATCAAAGTATTTAAAGAAATACTAGTTCTATTTAATGTGGTTATGGAACCAGCTGGAATAAACAGTGATTGTATAGTAGGCTGGACCCAGGAGGTCATGTTCATTTTTGTTACATATGCAATAAACTCACGACTTTAAACTCTTGGTAGCCACCCATTTGTTGTTCCATACATATGGAAGTCACAGGAAAATTGCAGTGTGATAGAGCTGTACTTAGCATAGCAACAACAACATAAGTATTGCTGTTATTGAGAATGTAGCATTGCCAAATAGATGCAGTTTGTTTGACAGAGCTGGAATTCCATGTGATGGAGCCGTCCTGGCATCAGCACTGGTCTCCCATCAGAATCCAATCTGTTTCCAGCATCTCTGCAGTGGGATCATGGTCAGTAACTCGCAGACAAGGTATTGAATGCAACTGATATCATAGGTTTATAGGGACCACATAGAAATCCTCCTTTCCAGGCAGAACACGTTGTTTCGTTCTTTAACTGATTCATTACCAGCCTTCCTCATTTTCCCTTCTTACCTTAGTATTTGTCCTGTTATTTTTCCATAACCTCAGTTTCCAGGAAAGAAATCACAATTCCCACAACCCCCTTAATGGGAGCTGGAGAAAGATTCATTAACGCTGATGAATCTCTGCTTTCCTGTTCACTGATTAAAACAACCCCAAAACAACCCATGTCTTACAAGTGGGGAAGGATGGGGACGGGTCTGAGGATGGCATCAGGGTGCACACAAAGGATGTGGGGTTCATTTGCCCACCCCTCACCTGGCAGCAGGAATGGGGCATCCACAGCCCCTCTGCTCTGCTGAATGCTGCCTGGAAAAGCCATTGGCCTTCCCCACATGCATTGAGAAACCAGTCTCAATGGAAGTGGGATTTACCCCTCTGCCCCCAGCCTTTCCCACTACCCCTGAGCCCCCTCCCCATTGCTGCAGATGGGTCATTTTCTATGAGATTTGGGGTTAATTCCCACTCTTTTTTGGTTTTCCCCTTCTCCCGGGTCTCTGCACTCTGCAGTGCTGGTTGGAAGGCTTCATGGGGGTGGGATGTGGCACTGCCTTCATCCTCTTTGTGGGGTTCAGCTCCCCATAACCAGCTCTCCAAAGAGGAATTGAATGCAATCAGGAATTCAGTGATGTCCTATCCCCAAACCTGCTCTGGCCAAGGTGGGGGGGAGTTGAGGGTGCTTTTGGGGTGGCAGCTCAAGGGTCCCAGGAAGGCACGGGGTCCTTGGAACCAGCCTGGGTCCTGTCACCCACCCCTATGCCAAAGCACCCCCATAGGTGACCCGCACTCCATAGGGAGTTCCCCTCCTATGTCAGGGCACCCCATAGGGATCCTATAACTCCCCCCACAGTAGAGCACCCCATAGGGGACCTGCACCCTGCATCAGCAGAGCACCCCTATAGGGCTCCTGCATTCCATAGGGCTCCTGCACATATCCCCCCCCCCAGCAGAGCACTTCCATAGGGGACCTTCCCGCCCAATAAGCACCCCCATAGGGGTCCTCCACCCTATAGGGGACCTCCCCCC
>JANHGB010014066.1:0-13234 GCA_026283785.1 Coracopsis vasa | reverse complement strand
CTGGCCTTGAACACTGCCAGGGATGGGGCAGCCACAGCTTCTCTGGGCAACCTGTGCCAGTGCCTCACCACCCTTATCATAAAAGAACTTTCTCCTTTATGCCCAATCAAACCCTACCCTCTGTGAATTTAAAACTGTTCCCCCTTGTCCTGTCACTACAACCCTTGGTAAAAAATCTTATTCTACCTTTCTTATAAGCCCCCTTTAAGTATTCAAAGGCCACAATCAGGTCTCCCTTGTGCTTTCTGTCTTCAGGCTGAAAAAGCATACTCTCTCAGCCCGTTTTCACAGCAGACATGTTCTGGCCCTCTGACCATTTTCATGGCCCTTCTCTGGACCTGCTCCAACAAGTCCATGTCTTTCTTGTCCTTGGGACCCCAGAGCTTGATGCACAGATAGCAAACAAAGAGCATTCATGAAAGCAGGACAATGCTGTGGAACGCAAACGCTGGGACATCTCACTCTCTCCGGTCTGCTTTTTCTGTACAACAGTTGCTCCTGCTCAATCAAGTTACTCAAGTTAGCTTCAGGTTTTGGCAACGAACTTCCAAAGCTTTCAAACCTTTTGTGGTTTGGTTGCCCAGTTAAAAGTCAGGTCAGGATACAATTTCAAGTGTGTCAGATCCGGCTACAAAAACCTTTTCAGGAAAAACCCTGTATCCTTCCATGTGCAAGTTTCCTAATGAACGCGAGAGCAGTGAACTCTAGGCTCAGGCAAATTCTGATCCGTGCTCTCTGAAGAAATATCAGTGCTTGAAACATTAGTTTAATAACTTCTCCAATTATTAAAAGTCATCACTTACCTTGTACTTTTTATGAACTTACTAATATAATTCCAGGAGACTGAAACCTGCTTTCACTTGTTTGGTGAAAGATTATTAAATTCATTATTTAGCACTGGTAATGTTGTAAGCAAAAGGACCAAATAAAAGCACTTTGCCAACAAGCTAATTTACTTTACATCTACTTATATCTTACTCTTCTCTAGCTACTGAAACAGCAGTCTTACCTTCTCCATGTCCTCTGGATGACTGTAGCAGCATAGTTCTTCTTCCGAAACAGCTCTTTTCTTTTTCTTTCTTTTTCTATAATCTGCATTCGAATCTCTAAAGGGATCAGTTCAATATTTGTACTTTGCCATGTGACAGAACATGACTGATCATCTGCATTCCTGGATCCAATTATGCCTGTTTTTTCCAAGTTCAAACTGTCATCAGGAGCAGAACATGCTGCTGGGTTTCTTGGCACAGCTCCCATAGGTTCTGCCTTAGCAGACAATAAAGGGGAGGCCTTTTTTGCTAACTCGTTATTTCCCACTCTGTTAGTTTGTTCTACAGCATGCACGCTGTCATTTCTGGTGTTTACAAATACTGTTTTGGCACTTCCTGGTCTACTAGAGCCAGCTGGTGAACATCGCTCATCATTTACCTCTTTATTTCTGCATTTCTGCTGATGCCTTTTGCTTTTGGAAGAAGCTTCACACTGCTTCGAGTTTCTTGCAACTCCACCAGTACAGCTGACATTGCAGAAGAACACAGCCGTTCCTTCACAACGGTCCCTGCTGCCAGATGAAGGCTGACTTTGATCTCTTAGCTTTTCCCCAACACTCGCAGTCCTACAAGCAGCAGCAATACGCCTTCTGCTCCTCCGAGCACAAGCACCCGTTGCGTCAACAGTGTGCTCCTTATGCTTTTCTCCATCCAGTTCTGTAGCAGCTGTGACCTGATGTTTCACTTCAACTTTTGTTCCCTCTTTTGCTTTGTCACAATGGAAATGGACACAACTTGACTTGCTTTTGGTGTGTTTCCTCAGTGAATCTTTAGACAGAGAAATGGAAACCAACATTCAGCCTTTGAACCAACAAAACATAGGTTTTTTCTCTATTTTCCTTTTTGCTAAGTTACCTTTGAGGCACACTAGGATTTACTTACATGAAAAAACACATGAGCAGGAAGAATCAGGAGGGGACCTGATTGTCTGTAACAGTGCAGTCCCAAACTTCTTAATTTGCTTTTGGTTCTAAAAGTATTTTTCTTTCTTACAATGCATTTGACTTAGATGCCTAAAAAAAGTTCACACGGAGAAACTGTTTCTTCATCTACCTGAAAATACTGGTGCTCTCCAACGAAACCAGCTCACAGTGTGGCGCAGGAATGCAGCCCCATGAACACATCTGCTCATTCCAGTGCAGATACCGTGACAGACTGTCAATGTTTCAAGCTTATTTGCTGAAGTTCTGCTCTAGTCACCCTGTATCCTGGCACGTGGTGACAGACTGGGTAACCCACTGACCCAGGAAACCCAGAGTGCTTGGCTTCTTGGTACTTGACATCCTAAATGAAACTAGGCAGTCCTTCTCATTTCTCCCTTGCTGCTGTGAGATAAGTGCTTCTAAATGCATTTGCGAGGATGATTTGGAAGCCAGATTTCAGTGCAAAACTGAAAATCTCCCATCTACCATACACCTTCCATTTTGTTTGGAAACTAACAGGAGAATGAGAAAATAGGCCAGGCAGGATGAAATGTAACAGGCAGAATGGTTGTTAAGGGGTAGGTATGACAGGAAAAAGAAGAGAAAGAGATCTCTGATATACCAGAATCACAGAAAATCTGCTGGATCATCCAAAACCTGGAGAAACCATGCTATTTTCATGCTTACTGCAGCCTGTCAGGATACTCTTTTGACTGTCAGGATACTGTTTTGACTGGGTAACAGAATATGGCACATTATCAGTTTATACAAAAGAAACTAAAGATTAGCATCAATGATGTCTCCTACAAAGAAGATTTATCACAGTGACAGGTCAGTGTGGGCTGAGAGGCTACTCTAACTTACACATGATTAGAATATGTGTAGATAGCCCTTTATATTCTGGGACAGGGAAAAAAAACCCAATCTATTATTTTAATTTGTTATTAATGTAATTACTTTTTTCTTATCTATTTTGATCTATTGTTTTAACTGCTCAGAACAGAGAAGGAAATTCACTCTCTCTTGCATTACACCTGGGGAATAGACAATTTAAAAACAACGTGCCTTCTGATGCCATGATTTCTCAGGGCATAATCCAACTCCTAGAGAAGCCAAATCAGGAACTGCCAGTGGCATCAATAAAACAGGCATAGGGCTGACAGTCAGCTCAAACATATGAAGTTTACAGCACTGTTGTTCTCTCAACAAGGAAAAAGGACACAGCTTTAAAAGAAAAGCCTTGTCATTCTGAATTCACCAACACCCGCTACCTGGTTTGCACGTGCATCATGTAGAAAGCTTTTTTACTTCAACCATAAGACACTGAAGTAGTATGTGCAAAACTTCTGAACCTGAACAACTGGGTAACTGGATAATGGAAAAAAACCCATAATTTAAGAGTTCTAGCTCATCTTTTAAGGTTGATAGAAACTTTCTTAGATAGAAAGACCAAGCAATAGCAAGTACAGAGCACAAAAAAAAGAACTTATCTGTCTGTACTACAACCAAGGCAAATGAGATAACATAAATAGGAAAGAGGATTTCTCTGAGAAGAACAGATCAGAAAACCCCACTGATTAAATCATAGTTTCCACAGCCCACAGGATCTAAATTTATATTTAATTCCAATAAAACGTCCAATGAAATCCATTAAATTTTTGGTCACAAGGGGACTGATTAAAACACTTAATAAGAACTGATTAAAGAACTTCATGATTTGATCCTTGCTGCATCAGCTTTCTTGGCATCATTTCAATAGCAAAAAGAGAATGCATGCCTAAAAATGGCATAGCATTTTATTTCAAACATAGGCTTTTTGGACTGGGCAAGAGAGGCCTTTCTTTATAATCTGAAAGTAAACTGGTCTTGTAGGAGAAATAGACATGTATTTTCAGAAGAAGGCTGAGTAAAGAGTTTTGTTGTCACGTCCAACATGGTGAAGAAAGATAGTAAATAACAGAAAGAATTTTCTACTTAAAATTCTACTGTTTGCAGAAATTATATTCTGCTTTTAAAGACATACTGAAAATAAAAAAATCTCCAGGCAATAGCCTATATGATTTTAAAATTTTACTTGTAGAACCATCACCATGGAAAAATTATTCTGGCACAGCTACATCAGGAAATCTCCATCTTCAGGGAAGCCTTCAATCAAAAGTCCAAGCTAGATGCTGGTGGTATTTGCTTCTGGTTTGAATTCCCTAGGTTACTGTAACGGGTAGTGTACTCAACTGAACATAAATGCAGTTTTCCAAATACAAGTATCAGTAATAGAATCCTTTATAGAAAATCTGGCAAATTCTGTCCTGATCTCTGTAGCCAGTTTGACTCTATAGCCCATGTTTCCCATGGACTACCTACTACCTACTTCCTCAGGTCATTCTCTCTGCAAAACTATTGTATTTGGTCCAGAACCAGTGGGAGGCTGACTGATGCAATGCAGTTTCCATTGTCATAATCAATGGAAGATTCTGGCTAAGAACGGATACTGGAGTCAGTAAAAGAAAAGGTTGCTTGTTCCTTTTTTATATTTTCTTTGTACTTCTTCTTTTCTTCCTGCCCTTCACTGTTGTAAACTACCCCACATCTCTCTTTCCCATTTCCCTTTTTTCCATACTTATCAATTTTTCCTCATTACGTTCACTATCCCACAAAACTAACAAGAAATGATGGTAAATTGATGATGCATTTAAAGATGGAATAAAAGAGTGCAGCAGGGCACCTTTGATACACTGCTTTGTAGTACAATTTCTAGAAACACTCTCACTTCTCAAAAAATATCCTAGAGTGTTCTCAACAGGAGGACTTCAGAGACAAATCATAGGAGAACCCTGACATGGAGAATGAAGCAGACTGAACAGCTCCCTCTGTATGCTAGAGATGTCACTTAGAACAATTTTATCCTCATTTTAACCTCATTTGAAAACAAGAATTACCATTTCTCCATTAGTACTCCTCAAGTATCCCATAGATATAACAAATATCTTTAATCTCATTTTCTCCTAACAATGCAACTAATAGAACAACTCCCAACAGCCTGTTCTCACATATTTTAGGTATTTAAAACACATTATATATACTGGCATTTTTGACTACTTAAGGTGACAAAACACACAGAGATAAAAGAATCTGTATCTAACTCTTATCATATGTGAATTGCTTAAATGATGAAAGAATAAGAAATGCTAGAAAGATGAAACAAGTCCTATACGTAAAACACTCCACACACGGACAAGGATAATCAGATCAATTTAAAAAGCCTACAAACCTTTCCTGATTTTATGACTTTCACTCTGAAGCTCGGCTGACAGGCAACTCTCCTTTGGTGTCCCTTTGTTGTGACAAGCTTTAGGTGAACCTCTACTGTTTCTCCCTAGTTGAATTTGTGAACCACTGAGGGACAGAGATCTCTTACTCTGTGTATCAATAGGCTTGTGAGGTAACTGTGAGTTGCTGGTAGTCTTCTCTCGATTTGCAGCATTCTGTTGTACTCGAAGCCTGTTTTCTTCCACATTCTGCATCCCATTCTGTAGCTTGGCCTCTTTTCTTTTACTTTCCTCTTCACGTTTCCTGTAATTATAGTCAATACCATAAGAATTCCAAAGACAAAATCTTGGGAGCATGTATCTAACTTGAACACATTGCTTTCTAGAAACTTGACACTGCCACAACAAAACCCTGAGGATAACACCTTTTTTGTGAGAAAGGGACACCTATTGCATTGAAGTGTCTTAACTTGATCTGAAAGAACAACTGACTTGCAGCTACAGCCTAATGAAGCTTAAGTCCATATGAGGCAGCTGCCCGTTCAGTTTGCAGTGGTTTAAGCTGATTTTACAACCCTCCCTTATTGAAAACAGTGAAATTTAGGGTTTTTATAAATATACAAAAGCTAAAAGCAGGATTTTGAAAAGTGACAGAAGACAAGCAATATGATACTAATGTATCATATGAATGTTTTTCATTAGTAATGAACAATGCTTTCATATAAGTAGTTATGCAATGCACTGTATGTGAAAACCAGAAAAATTCAGTAAAAGACATCATCTCTTTGAAAATTATTTTTCATACTTACCTGTGTCATAATTAATTCAGACAATTATAAACCAATTTCAAACTAGCTACTGGTACTAACTTGCTCCTACGTATTTATCGCTGGCAGATAATTTCATGCATATAAACAGATTATACATTATACAAATGATAAATACTGAAAATATGAGATGTGAATTAAAAACCTATGTGCCCGTAGTATGCCCTAACAATTATGATATTTGGTTTTCAAAATGAAAGAAGTCATGCATCCCTTAAATGGTTTAGATAAAAAGGAAAATTTTGGACAAGGTTAGGAAAGGCGCATCTCTTGAATAAAGTTTTGCAGCCTATTTTTAAATACAGTGAGATATCATTGCACTTTAGCTTTTACATTCTTCTCCTACAAAGCAGAATAAACTCAATAGTACATAGTAAACACTACCTACCTACCACTGAACTTGGTTTTGCAAATTAAGCACTGGTTGTAAGATGAAGTGACATTTTTCCTGTTGGAATGGACAGGTGATAAATGTCGTATCATGTCGCTGCCTGGTATTTTAACTTGCTTCCAATGCTACAACATAGTTTGCAGACTGTTGACACATTAGCTCACAGCACAGCATATGACAGGTTAGTTATGCAGCATGCCATCCTCAGTTCCTGTGAGTCGTATCAATGCCAGTATATGTCATTTCAGAGTGAGCTGCCAGGGAGAAGCCTTAACTTTATCTGTCAGTACTATCTTATGAAGTACGCTCTGCAGAAGCAGCTGATTGAACTTTGCACCTGAAAAGCTGTTAATTGATCTAAAAAATACACTCCCAGCAGCCTGAGGTTCAGTATTCCCTCTGGCATGGAAAAACGTGGCTAGTTTCAAACAATGTCAGCATTCCACAACTGTACTACATGGGGATGTCTGGATTGCATACAGTATGGATCTCACTGCCATTACTCTGCCATTTGAGCTGATTAATCAGATCTTACTATTTACAGAATAGTCCTTTTCCTACAAGAATCAAGCAGCCTATTACCAGTATCCTTCATCAGGGTATTTAAAAAGAAAGTGTGAGACACGTTGTGCGATACACAATCAGGCCAGAGTGACCTGACTCTTTGGATGAACAGATTAACTCAAAACAGTAACTTCAGTGACACACCAATTGTAAAGTTATTGAAATGACCCAGGACCAGAAACTCACAAGAAGCAAAAGGGGATTTTTATTAAAAAAGGTCTTGCCTGTGTGCTGGTTTTTCAGATTAAACTGAAGAAATAATAAATGGAAGGGTTTTCAAAGCTCCCTATTCATAGCCTATCATGCTAATTGTCACACAACAGATTCCTGAATACTTAAGAACCTCCCCTTGTGTTTTTTCTTTATTTACTCAGAAATTCAGTTTGTGTCACAATGAAACATATCTTTGAAATGAAAATTTCCAAGTTTTGCTGTTGTCTGACTTGAGAGACTAGGTTTGATGGAGAAGTAAAGGAGGAGACAAATTCCTGTTTTAAGGGCTCTCCTTCATTTTTGTGAGGTTCTAGCTATACAACAGGATCCAAATCTGGGCTCTCAAGTTAGACAACTACAGCTTGATAGTGATAACAGAGCTGGCGGCCCAACATTTTCTACTATAATTGCAACACGATTTTGTTCTGAATGGTCATAAATTTGTATTTCATTACGAAAGTGAGAGAATGGAAACTGAGCCTTTAGCAGATGGAAAGGAACAGTTTCAGCCTCACACATTTGTGAAGACACAGAGATGCTCTGAATTTTGATCCTGCTAAAATGAAGCCAACCTCTTCTATTCTGTTAAGAACACTGTGCTTTTTGTATCTACTCTGTTTTAAATTTAGAACATCTCCATGTCGCTGGAGAGCATTTTTGAAGTTGTCTTTGCAAGAAACAGTTACTTCAAAAATCTTAACTGAAAATAGATCTCCAGGTATGATCCTACTACTGCTGAAGCTTTATCTAGACCAAGAGGAGTTATATTTCATGCTGTATGAACAGCCACCTTCTGCTGTACAATTTAGCATGACGCTTGTTTTTAGAAGCGTAACACTTTTGAATCACGACATGTTCAGCTTCTGACCTACTATGATCTTTAACAGACAGTTCTTAATAAAAATGCTGAGACAGTTTCTGACCAGTATTCCTACGTTAACTGATCTCCCCAAATGTGTAGAGCACTCCATTGTCCTTACCTAGCTACCTGTTTTTCCCTCAATCATTTCTCATATGTATTATAACACCATTCGTATTTCTAATTTAGTCTTCAATATGCTTACAGTCTTCTGCATTTTGATGTTCTCCACCCTAAGGGACTGGAGCATCTTTCATATGAGAAGAGGCTGAGAAAGCTGGGACTATTCAGCTTGGACAAGAGAAGGCTCTGGGGGGAATCTCACCTATGTCTATGAATATCTGATGGGAGGGAATGAAGAACATGTAGCCAGTTCTCAGTATCACCCACAGCACGCAGTAAGCATAAGTTAAAACTCATTAAATCCTACCTGAGCACAAGAAAACACATTTTTTACTGTGAAGGTGGTCAAACACTGGAACTGGTTGCCCACAGAGGTTGTGGAGTCTCCATTTGCATAGACACTCAAAACATGAATGGACATGGTCCTGAGCAAGCTGCTTTAGCTGGCCCTTAATTCTTCAATCCCACCAGTCCTCCAGTTTTTAAGGGTAACCATTTTAAGATTGTATCACCCAATTTTCTGAACAACTCAGGATGAGTTTTATCAGGCTAAGCTGATCTGAAAGCACCTCACTCATCCACTAATCTCTAAACTGTTGTTTCAGTATTTTATCCTGCATTGCTGCTAGTGTGAATTGTTACTAGTGTGAATTCCAGTTGCTAATGGGCATCATTAGACATTTAATGAAGACTGAAACAAAAAAGACACAGAACACTTCAGATTTCTTAGTATCAATCATGGACCAACCCTTTCTTTGCTCTTCCTTTTACAAGACGTGTGTTTTGCCCCTTTTTGAAGTTGGGTGCAACACTTGCTTTCCTTCAGTCATTGAGGACCCTTCCCTGGCCTCTGTGACCTTTCAAAGATGTTGGAAAGTGGCCTTTTAAGGACATCAGTTAGTTCTCTCAGCACTACTGGATGCAACCCATCTGGTTCCATGGACTTGTCTGGGCTGAGTTCTCTCAAGTGATCCCTGACTTAATCCTGATTTACAGCTGGCAGCTCTTCTCCTTGAACCACTTCCCCAAGCATAGAGGCCTGGAAGACATTCTTGGTGAAGACTGAGAAAAAGAAAGCATTGAATATTTCTGCCACACCTGTCTGTTGTCACTAAGTCACTTGCACCATTCAAGCAACAGGTCCACATTTTCTTTGCTCACCCCTTTAATATTAGTGTAGGGGCAGAAGCTCACCTTATTACCTGTGACGTCCCTTCAAAGCCTGAACTCCATTTGAGTTTTGGCTTTTCTGACGCCATCCCTACATGCCCAAGCAATGTTTTCACATTCTTCCTTTGCAGCCCATCCCTGCTTTCACCTTCTGTATACTGCCCTTTTTCATTTGAGCTCTATCACGGCTTCCCTGCTTACCCAAATTGGTCTCCTGATATGTCTGTTTGCTCAATGACATAATAGTGTGCATGTTGGTTTGCCCCGAATCAATCTTCATTTTATAAATTACTATTTCTTTGATATAGGTTTGTTTAACACGGGTGAATATGTTTATATTGAAATATTTCACAGGCATTTAATACAGTCAATGTAACTTTACCAGAAAATAATACACGTATGTGATGTTGGTTGACTTTTCGTTAAGGAAAAAAGCTCAACAGATTAAACCCATGCAGACTTAGGAATGATTTATATTAGTGAGTCTCTGTAACATATTACAAAGCAAGTTTTAAATACGTGCACTGAAAGAGTGTGTGTGGGGGGTGCTCAATCTAGGAGTTCACCAGCATTCTGGATTCCCACATATTGTCTACTTTTATCTGGAGAGCAGATTTTTAAACATCAGTAGGGATATTAGGTTTTTGTATGTAGCAACACCCTGGCCAATTTTAGCTGTGGAATGCACAGATGGGTACGCAGAATGATGACAACATAATGTCCCTTCAGTTTATTACAGATCATAAAACTGCAATTAAATAAAATTTGTTATGTGACAACTTGATTTGCTTGTACACTCCAATTGTATTTTAATTCTATTTTTATGGTATTTGGTACACAGACTTTGTTTCTATTGTTTTCAAACAAATCAACAACATCTTAGTAAATTTCAGAAAGTACATCAGAAACTCACAGAGGAAAATAATTGTAAAACACCCCCAAATTTCCATGAGGCAATCTTTTTTCATTTTACCTTCTAAATGGGTAGCACAGATTCTTTTGAAAATTACTGTCATCATAAAGAATAAAGCTACCTCATTTGGTAGCCAGTTGTGACCACACAGCAAGAAGCAGAGTTTTCCAAACTAAAAAGAAATATGTAAGATATTGGGGATATTTTCAAAGGCAGGTTCTCCATGTATGGTTTTGACTTCTATTGACTTCAGCAAAAAAGACAAATAGTCGGAGGGCTGCAAGTCACAGCTTTAGCATCTAAATACTCTGCAAGCAATTAGTCAGATGAGATTTCTAGCTTTGGTTTTTTCTGGACATTAAATACTACTGAACTCAACAGTAGTAGCACTCAAACCCAATGAAGGTCAAACTGGCCAGTTAGGCAGAACATCAAAATACAAAAACTGAAATAGAGCACAGTGCAGCTGACTTTTTCTATGATATACAGATGCAACAAAAATATCTCTAGGTGCAATGATTATGTTGTGTGCTTATTCATATGACCTCTCTACAGAAATAATACTACAAAATCATGCAGAAATATTTTCAGACTGTTATGGTTTTTTATTCTGGAATCAGATTTCATCACAAGAAATCAGGTGCTAATTTGTTCTTCTTCATATAATATTCTTGAAGGATAAAACCAAAGCAATTGAAGTATTTTGACGATCATTTATGTACCTTCTGATTTTAGAATTTCACTTTACTACCATCACCTCATGTAAACAGGGTAGAAACTCAGTCAGAACCTGCACTCTTACAAGTAACTATTTCAATTGTATATGTTAGTTATCTAGAATCTAATATAATGATTTCATGGTAACTCTCTAATTCAAGAGCAGAAATTGTAAGTGCAGAGAATGATACTGCCAAAAACAGAAGTTGCAAATAAAATCCAGGAGTTCAGTTTGCTAGCAAAGCACAACTTCTCATGTGAAACAGTAAATTAAGCCTTACTACACTGGGTTTTCTTGCTTGTTTCTTTTTTTTTTTTTCATTTAATTATTATTAATTTATTTTCAAAATTGATATAAAAGACTTCATAGGTCAATAATTATTTCCATTATTTTAGAGCGATAAATGTTTTCCAAGCCTTTTTATTACCATACAAAATATCAAGTAAACATTTGTGGATGCTAACTTGCTACTTTCTCAGCTTTTGATATTTTGCCCTGTTCTTCTATGCTATATAAAGCTTGTTATTTAATCTGGGATTATCTGGAAAATAATTTCCATCTATAGGTGTATGGAAAAAAAAATCCATTATATGCCATCTACCATCTACAGTTTCATGAATTTCACTCAAAAGAACAAGAGCTTATGATGAGTAACAGACAAAATCATACACTGATATATACAAACTCATGACAAACATCTATTTGCTGGAGTAGATTTAAAGTCTCAGACTTACTTGGCGGCAGCATCTTTTCTCAGCTGTTCATGTTTCATTAGAAGATTCTTCCTCTCTTGAAAAGCCTTTCTAACTTTGTATCCTTTGTAGACAGCTTGAATTTTGAAAGCAGCAATGTCCTGTATGGCAGCTATAGACAGAGCTCCGTGTTCTAACATGAACTGAATCACTTCATGGTGTTCACCAAGCAAGGCATAATCAAGAGGAGTGTATCTAAAAGCCAAGCAAAACAGGACAAACCCACAACTATTATTATTGAACTAGCATTCTAACCATAATGTGCATTTACTTAATCCTCATTTCATAATAAGGGACCTTCTAGTAGGAAGACAGATTAAGCAATGTTTTTTGAATCTGTCTTTATGTTTAACACAGGCTGTTTTACTAAATTTTTAATACTTTTTTCCTGTGTTACTCATTCTACACACTGTGACTATGTTTAAGGCTTACTTTAGTCTCCTAATATAAAAAGTGGGGAGGTGAGGAGGCAGACTACATGCTGTATTGGATCAAAATCCTCCAAAGCCCAACACACAGCATTAACTGCTTTAGGCAAGCAATCTTACAAAGGTGTTATTAAGGTTCTCATAGAGAAATATAATCTAAACAAAATGCAAGTTAAAACATTTTTTGTGTTACTCGTATATGAATTTTAGTTCTAGAGATTTACTGTCAAATCTGGCTTAGCTTCTGTAAGAATAACTGAGGACAGTATGACTGACCAAGCAGAAAAACCAGTAGGAAGACTTAAGTCTGTTTTCAAATGGATACAGGTGCTAAAAATATTAAATACTTTGGTTTTTAACAGTGTCAAAGATGCCTAACCCGTTTTAAAAATAATTCCCAAATTTCCCATTGTCACCACAGGAGAAAAAATTTACATACCTCCCTTAACAACACTGAAACATTAGGCAAAGACATTTAGTGACTGAAAGTTATCAGTCACAAACCATAATCGAGACCATATAATACAAGACTATCAAATAGCAAGTGTCAATGCATGCGACTGTGAAAATTAGGGCTCCTCTTGATGGTAACTTGCTAGGACGCAATGCTGGTAAGCAAAGAAAACCAGACAGAAAGCAGAATTGGACTTGCCACGCAGCAATGATTTGATGGAAGGATTAACAGTATCTGAACTAAAGTGTCTGCAGGAATAAAGGCAATGACATAACATGAAGATTTGTATGTCAAGGTGTGCTGCTGATAGCATTTAAAGAGATACAGATTTTTGATAACCGAAGAATGGGAGCTTCAGAAGGGACCTCCTTTCAGAAAACCACATTTTAAAATTGTAACTGGTTTTGAAAATTTTAATTAAAGACACAACAGATAATAAAATAAACTTTACCCACATGCTACTAAGCATGCATGTACCAAGACAATATATTATGTTACGGATCCCAGTCACAGAATCATAGAACAGTTAGGGTTGGAAAGGACCTTAAGATCATCCAGTTCCAACCCCCCTGCCATGGGCAGGG
>JANHGB010014065.1:0-19645 GCA_026283785.1 Coracopsis vasa | reverse complement strand
CTTAAACAGGGGAAGTTTAGATTGGATATAAGGAAGAAGTTCTTTACTGTAAGGGTGGTGAGGCACTGGAATGGGTTACCCAAGGAAGCTGTGAATGCTTCATCCCTTGCGGTGTTCAAGGCCAGGTTGGACAGAGCCTTGGGTGGCATGGTTTAGTGTGAGGTATCCCTACCCATGGCAGGGGGGTTGGAACTAGATGGTCTTAAGGTCCTTTCCAACCCTAACTATTCTATGATTCTATGAAAGTAAAACATTTTGAATTTGCCTGTTCCCTGGTTTAAGTCAAGATCTCTCTGCCAGTGCAAAGTGTTTTAAGAAATTGTCCACACAAGTGTTTCTGTTAGAAGCTGAAATTTCTGAAGGAGTTGAGTAGGTACATGGTGCTGGCTTGATCTGCTAAGTAGAAGTTCTACTGTAGAGGTTGTTTTTAACCAGTTGCCTGTTCCTTCTACCTCAGAATTGTTCAGGATCCAAAGCACGTGGTGGGCATATGGAAGATGTCCTGTTTGAGTGAATATGTAACCAATGTGAGCAGCTCCAGCAGAAGAAAGTAATAATAGGCTTAGTTGTAAGTGCATTTGCTGGGATTGTGGGAGAAGAGTTAAAAAAAATAGAAAAAAGACTTCATCCAGAATCTCCCACATGAGTGTCAAAAAACCCACCCTAGCTCAGTTCTGCACACAAGCATGACAGGGATTTGAAAAACACAACAAGCCCAAAACAAATGCAGTTCCAAAGGTTGTGTGACAGGCGTTTTGTAAGAAAACTCTTCTGCCTTGGCACTCTGCCCTGTGTGCCCACATAAGTTCAGGGATACTTTTGAGAAGTATAGACAAGATCAGAATTTTCAAAGTGAAAAACTGGAGGTTTTCTTTGTTTTCAGCTGCAAGAGATGGATTCGTAGGTGTCTAAAAATATATATAGCAGTGTTGGTGTTAGAGCATTTCTTAACTTGTGCAAGTTGCTCTCCTAAACTTTCTATGCCTGAAGTGGTAAGTTGAGCACTTATGGTAAATAGAGTAATATTTTGATTGATATGAAACCTTTTATTTCTTCTTGATGTCTAATTAGTGTAGCTCTGAATGTCAAGTATTTACCCATTTTACCCAGTGTTGTGTTCACTTCAGTGGAACTCCATCTGGCTTTTCCTTCCTTGAAGCTTGTTCTTCTACAAAGGAGCTTGCCCATACTCAGTGCTGATGCTGGATCCCAGTTGTTTCCCATCAGATCTCTTGAACTGGGAGGGAGCTCTACCCTCCAGCAAATCTGGGTGGAACTATTGCTGTGCAAACTCATAGATGAGCCAGTCTGTGACTCCTTTTGCTTTGTGAGTGTAACTCTGAAGTGCAGGCTGAGAAAAGTCATACCAATGCCTTACTAAGAGCTGTTTGATTGCTTGTGAGTAGTATGTATTTGTTAAATGAAGCCGTAATATGCCTGTAGACTACCAGCAATGTATTTCCTTGGCACAAAATCTCCCGTAATAAAAATGATAACAGCATGTGGTAGAGAAGCCTCTTGCATTCTTGGAGACTTCAGTAGCACCTGTATTACAGACTTGAATAGAAGCATGAGGCAGTCCTCTGGTTGTGACTTCTTCATCTTGAGTTATAATGCAACCTACAGCCCTTCAGTTAGACAGTTATGCCCAATGCTTATCCTTAGGCCAAAATTTCAGACTCTTCTTGTGTCTCTCTTATCTGGGATGCATTGATAGTGTAAAAAAGCTTGTATTTCTTAGTATGCTTGCTGCATTATGGTGCTCACCCAATTCTAGTTTCATAAATGCATCTTCTGCATCTAATGTATATTTTGTGTATCCCATAGCCTGAGTGGAGTGGGGGAAACTGAATCAAGCAGTGGAAAAACTGGAGTATTTGATCAATTTACTGCTTTTTGCATTGTGGTAATTTATTTTTAGTTTGCTATCTTCAAAGACAGCCTCTTTCACTGCAAAATAATGTGGATAAGAATGAACTTCTGACTGAAAATATAACTGATTTTCCATATGTATTTCTAATTTCAGGTACTGGAAATTTGACTGAAGTCTGTGTATCATGCGTTGGAGAAGGTAACAATTCGTTAATATTAATTTTGATTTATAACATCATTGTGTTAAATGTCAAAATCTTTGCATTATTTGTTCCTTACGCTAAGGAATCTGCTCCTTACTTTCTCAGTACACTGACAGTGGGTTTTGTTTGCCTTTTTTCAAAGAATATATCTGAAGTCTGCATGTAAGTTCTCATGGTGAATATATCACGTTTGTGCAGTTTTACACTGGAAGGTTTATAGAAAACATAGAACAGCTTGCCCTCAGAAAATGTACCATTGTTTAAAAGGATGTACATAACTTAAAGAATGAAAGTTTTATAAAAGGATATGGATGTTGTTATCAAGAGTGAGGCATTTTGCTGGTTAGGGTCTTATTTTTCCTGTCAAGAGGTTTTCAGAATTCATGTTTAATCATTGAATAATTGACTCCACAGTTGAATTAGCCAAACAAAACTGTGGCACTTCTGAAACTCAAACTTTCTTAATCGCATGTTAGCTTGGATGTCCAAAGGAATCAATGTTGTTGTTTGAGAGGTGGATTTTGACTGATATAACCTGAAATTCTTATCTGTTGTTTTTGTGATTTTCTTTTATTGTTGGGTGGTTTGCTTTTTTTGATGTGTTTCTTTTGTGTTTTTTTTTTTTTCATTATGTTGCTTTTGCCCTACCTCAAAACAGCCCTACAAGCTTGGCTTCCATATAGCCCAGCTCCATGGATAAAATTGCTGGCAAAGAACAACATGCTTTTAAGTGTGAATTATGTTATCTCCAAAGGAGAAGAAAACCTTTTCAGAGCTTACAGTGGAATACCTAAAAACATACAGTCTTCCTTCTTAGTTTTAGACATTATTGCCCTATCTGTTCAGGGAGATTACTGATGCTTTCTGATCAAAACTTTGCATTTCTTAATTCTTCTTTTCCTTGGAGTAATTCAGAAGTTTCTCCTCAGTCCTGGGTGGTGTTTACAATGAAAACAGAATTACTGCTGTAGATCAAACAAACTATTCTCATTCAGCTTAGCCCTTCTGAAGTTTGCAAAGCTATCTCCGTGTGAGGTATTTCAACGACAGTATGATACATTTTGTGATATATCACTTTGTAGTGGTCTGAAAGGAAAAGCTCATTTCTTAATATGAAAGATAACTTTGAATAATGGACTCTTCATCCCTTTGGACAGTGTTCCCAAATTAGCCTCAAAGCCCTTTCTCAGGTGAAATCTCATTTTCAGGTTCCCCATAGCAAAAAGGAGACACTGATACCCATTTCATTTAGAAAGTGTTTTCAGTCTGCTGATGAAAAGTACTTCTGAAAGGTTAGGCAACCTTGATTAATTGAACCTGAAGAAGAAGTGCAGGATCAAATCTCAGGATATTATTTTTATGCTGCAGGTTTGTCTTCTGCATTCCAAATCCTAAAACACCAATTTGATAGCAAGTGTGAGAGACTTGGAGTAGACAGCTATATGCATACTCATAATGGCTTGCAAATGCTGACACCACTATAGACAGAAGAATGGAAATTGCTTTCTGTTTACAAAACAGCATAACTATTTGGTAAACACTTCTCATTAGCAAGAATGTGATCAGAATTTGTGTTAAATGCCTCAATTCTGTGATGTAACCTATGTGGCGCTTGTAGCAAAGTTGTATTTAAAAAAAAAGCTAAGTGTGGATAAGTATTTAGTGAATATGAGTGCTTAAAAGTTCAGTGATGCGATATGTAATGTTTAGGCCTGATAACAGCACCAGAAGCCAGAATCCTGTTCTTGTTGTGTATGGGAAGGAGGGGGGGTGGGTTTATAGGAAGCATGCTTTAGGGAAGTGAGGGGTCATACATGTTATACTTGAAAGAAGTGCACTTATGGGTACTGCGAGTTCTGGGTTTATACACATTTCTGCATTATGGGAGGGAAGGATTTGCTAAGCACATTACTAAGCAGCATGTGGTCCTTCCTAAGCCATAAACAAGGCATAGGGGAAGCAGAGTTTGGGGCTTTGCTTCTGGTCTGATGAAGAGAAGCTAGCTGTTGTTTATCTAAGTGTCTCAGTAACTACAGATATACAAGGAAACATTTGTGCATTGCAATAGTATAATTATAAAATTCTACTTTATTACCTGTCAAGCTAATTAAAACAGCTATAGGCTAACAGTCATCTTAGCTTGTAGCATCTGTGCGTTGTATTGAACAACCAGGCTTACAGTGTAATTTTAAGTATAAATATTACCAGCAGAGACAGTGTGCAGTTGCAAAGAAGCAATGCCCTTGCCTGTGTAGGAATACTGAGTGTACCGGGTAGTAGCTTTAGGAAAGGAAATTATAATAAATATGTTTTCTGGCTTACAGTCTGAATAGGAGTTAATTACAGCATGGTTTGAAGCTGTAGGGTCTTTCTTGCTCCACTAGCATCCAGTACCAAAGTGGTAGCTTCTTGTTTGCTTGGTGTACGAAAGTTTGTGTCTTTAGCTGTTGGCTACTTGAATCTGGAGAGCTGCCACTCATTCCAACTATGCTCAGTTGAAAGTGCGTGAGTCCGTGTGTAAGAGGATTACTTGGATATGGGTTTACTGCAAGTAACTTTTAGATCACTTCTTCAAAGACAGGAGTTGTCTCTGATCTCCTGGTATCCCCCTGCTTCTCAAAATCCACACAGAATAACTGTCCTCCTTCCCAGGCTATTTATTGCCAGCTATGTCTACCACCATGTCCTCTTATTTTTTCCCTAATTCTCCTCTGAAGATCTGCTATGTCCTTTTCTCCTTTATTGTCTCCTGTTTTCCTTCCATCCCAGTTCCTTTCTCCCCCTCCTCACCTTCTGTGCCTGTTTTCCAGCCCTCTCCTTGGATACTTCCTTCTCCTATGTTAGTTGTGTTTCTCATGCCACCAGTGCTCCCCTCTGCCTACATGGAAACCCCAAACAATTAAAACTGAATCAATTGTTCTATAGTAATTTGAAAAACTGAATTAGCAAAATTGCCATTTTACGGTGGATTTAGGTAGAGTCTTTTAAAAAAGCATGAGCTGATTCTGCGCTCCTTGAAGGTGCACCTCAGAGATAGCTTGCTAATTTTACAGCAGAATGAAATGACAATTTTGATACATATAACTTGGATTATAATTAATTGTTGCAGGGGAAGCATTTTGCTTGAGATTTTTTTTCCTTATGTAATAGTAATACTTATGATGGAGTACTCAGGACTTGACTCTTCATCATAAGAACATGATGAATACAAAAGCACCAATCAGATACTTGAACAAAACTTACAATGAAGCTATGTTAAATGCCCTGGGCACCTGCCTGGATCACGTCCTTGCAAGCAGGTTTTGGAAGATGAGCTGTTACCTGATGTGCCTCATTCCAATGACAGTTTTCTCTTGCAAATGTGCAAAAATTGCAGAGTGTATTGTCTTTCAAAATGTGTTATCTGTATTCCTTGAGTGGGTACATGGGGCTGAAAATAGGAGCAGTGCATGTTCGGAAAGGCAGCAATGCCGTTACCCACTAAATCTGATGCGAAAAATATTTCTGCATGAAGCAAATCTGCCCTTCTGCACTTGTTTCATATTGTAAAGAGATTATCGTGGCCTTACAAGAAGGTTAAGATGCCATGAAGTTTAATATACTCCGAAAATAGTCTTGTTAAAGGCATTGTTGCTTGTGATTGATGATGCAAGTTACGATGGTAGTTCTAAGTCTTGTGTTTGGGTGTGTGGAAATTTGCTATTTTCCAGCCTTTTCAAGTTTGCTAACTTTATCTCATAGTGCTGCACATATTTAAGGATTGCATATTACATTAGGCTTTGATTAAGGGGAAAGTAACTTTGATGATAAAATGCCACTAGAAGTGGTTCTGTAGGCTAGCTTGGAATAATTTATCAGTCATTTTTCATGACTGAGAGCATATTTTGGACTTGAGGGTCACCCTTTGAGGATTAATTTTCTGAGATAAACAGCTAATGGCTGTTGGATGATTATGGTCAAAAGCAATTATTATGGTATACTGTTCATTACTACAATAAAGTGTCACTAAACTTAGTAAGTTTTGAGCCATTGCTTAAGTAGCGAGGTCAAGATGCATCAGCCTTGATTCAAAGGCATTATTGAGTGTTAGAATTGCTGACACTTCACCACCTGCTCTGGCAGTTTCTTTTGCCTGTTTTGACTTTTCTTTTTTTTTCCCTATTAACTGAACTTTCTGCACCCTTTAGGTGAAGGTGCCAGCTGGCAGTTTTATTGGAGTCTCCTGTAAATAGCAGAGTAAACATGTCTTTTCCTGATATTATGAAGAGCATTTCACAACTGCCTTATGTTTGTAGGTGGGTGTCACTGGCTGCTTCTTGCCCTCTGGGCTTGAGATTTCCTTTCTTCTGTATCCTGGTTTTTTAATTTCTGCAGCATTGAGGTCAGGTGAGCTTAAAGGTGTGGAGGAACAGTATATTGTGAGAACTCCTGAACTGCTAAACAATGGAGCCTTCTCATGGATGTAAAAGTGGTAGAGTCTGAAAGCAAAAAGAATATGTCTGAGATAAACTAGTTCTATTTAATAAAAAAGGGAGAACATTAAATAACAAAGATATAGGTAGCTGCTGTCAGAAGCACTGCTTAAAAGGAATGAGAAACTGTCATATGGAGGGATTAGTGTACTGAGAAATAAACTGCTGAATCACTGGAAGCAAGCAAGCAATACAGAGTCTAGAGGCTCTGCAAAAAATAAAATGACTCCTGTAATTCAATTAAAATCACAGTAGGATTTGCCATTTGAAATGGTACATCTGTCATGCTGTATCTCCTGGTGCTGGTGCCTCAAGGGGTACTTGAGTGAGTGCAGAGCTCCTGGAACAATGCTGGAGTTACAGTTCTGGAATGACACGATTCTCCATTTACTCATAGACAGATGAATTTTCCCCGACACACCTATTGAGTTTGGACTGCTGCTTGGTCTTCATGCATTTGACACTTTTTAGTAGATTGTTAATCTGAACTGAGAGTTGTAGTTTGTCCTACAAACTGGAAGCAGAACACCATATGCTTTCTTGCAGATAAATAATCAATTCTTAATAAGATAATGTTGAGGATACCTAAATTCAGTGAAACTTATTTAGCATTTTACAGGTATTGTTGATATTGGCTGGAGTTCTAAAACGCAATATTTTACCCCTTTCAGAATTTCTTTTTAGGAAGTAATTTAAGCTAGAACAGTTGCTCACTTTGCTAGAACACATGGGTTTAAGAGACTTCCTGCAGTACCTGTGCCAGTTTGAGTTATTTGAAAAAGCATATCATCCTTCTTGAAATTGAGGAACTATAAATTCATTCTGTAATCTTACCGTGAAAAGTAAATTTCAGACTCTCCCTGTCACTATATTCAGTGTTTCATAGTTAACCAAGGCAAAAGGTGTTGGTAACCTGCAAAGCCCTTTTTAGAGAGAGAATTTCTTCTGCTCAAGCATATTGATCAGAATCCAGCATCAAAATGAACATGCGCTTCCTCAGGTGTGGAAGTGTCCTGGTTTTGGCAGTATTAATTTTCTTCCTAGTAGCTGATACAGTTTGGATTTCATGTGAGAATAACATTGATAACACACTGATGTTTTCAGTTGTTGCTAAGCAGTGCTGAGATTAAGTCAAGGACTTTTCAGCTTCTTATGCCCTGCCAGCAAGTAGAGTGGGGGACATAAGAAGCTGGGTGGGGACACAGCTGGGACAGCTGACCCCCGCTGATGCAAGGCATATTCCATACCATAGGATGTCATGCGCATCATATAAACTGGAGGGAAAGCTGGCTGGGGGCTGTTGCTTGCAGCCAGGTTGGGTATTGGTCAACAAGTAGTGAACAGTTGCGTCATGCATCCCTTGTTTTGAATATTCCAATTCTATTATTGATCCTTCTCTGGACCATTAAACTGTCTTTATCTCAACCCACAAGTTTGAGTCTTCCAGTTCTCTCACACATCCTTCTGGGGGGAGTGAACTGGCAGTTGTGTGGTGCTTGGTTGCTGGCTGGAGTTAAGCCATGACAGGAAGACACAGAAGCCTCAAACCATGTAAATGCCCTGTGTGATGTGGCAAAGTTAAAAGCAGAATCCTTGGGATTTTTGTAATTATAAATATTGAAAGTTATTCTCTTGGGCTTTAATGTAAGAGAGAGAGCAGTTGGAGGCAGCCAACCTGAAAGTATGTGGCACAAAAGAACAAAAGTTGTTACCTGAGAAGGTAAACCACAACTTTAGCAAGGTGGCTGTAGTGAGCCTTCCCTCCCAAACTGTAGCACAATGACAGCATGTGTAACAAGAATTAAATAGGTTTACAGAAAGGAAATCTGATTAAAATCAGGGATGCTCAGCTTGAGAACCATGTGTCTGGGAGCTTGCAACCCAAAGCTTGGGCAGTGAGGTCATACCTGGCTGCTTTCAACTGCTTGGGCTGTGGACCTTTAGGATTTGGGAGCTGCAAATCAATTTTTAATATCTAAATAATTAAAAGATGTGCTTCTGACGTGTGGGGGACTGAGTGACAAGGGACTTGTGTCATGAGTGACACCTATGGTACAAGTTGGGAAATGCCTAAAATACCCATAAAAGGAGCTCTGTCCTCAAACGAAAGAAGAAATCAGGTTTGAAATGAGTATCAATTTTAGTCAGGTTGAATTGCACCAGTTTTACTTGTTTTTCAGTAAGTAGAAAGGTAAGCATTCCTACAGATAGAACTCAAGGTACAGCAATGGCTTTGACCGTTACTAAAATGCCTTCTTTGCTATCAAATCTTCTGTTAATCATTTGGAATACCTTGAATATGCCCTTAGCGATTTTCAATAGCATCAATTAACATTTAGGAAATTAATTTCAGACTACTGGAATATTAAACATTTACTTTAGAAATGTAAATGAGGTGTACCAACTTGGCATCTTACATGCCCCTTAACCCAAATATCCATAAGGCAAAAAAAGCTGAAGTCGGCAAACATGAGTTGTGTTTTGGTCCTGAAATGATGAAATATGAAATTATTGATGCCAGTTTTGATACTGCACCTGTGTGCTAGAGTTCTTTGCTCAGATTCATGGTGCAAATTTTGAAGTCTATTTTGAATTTTGATTTTTCATTTGTTTTGCTTAGGAGCACAGTTGCAGTTAGTACTTACTGAGAAGGAAAATAAGATCTTTTTGCTTAATTCATTGAACCTGGTCTTTGTACCTCCTTATGCCATTTTACGAAGAACATCTTTGCCCCCTTACTTGGAAACAAGTATTTTGTTTAAATTTCTCATAATCTTTCTCTTTTTAAATGATAAAACTTCCTGTATAACATGTTGCAAGTTTTGCTTTCTTAGAGTAGTTGAGTTTAGAAAGGATCTGTAGAGAAGCTGTAGTGCAACTGCCCTGCTCAGTCTTCCAATAAAATGTTATTTCAGTACTTACTGAGTGGCAGCTGTCCTTCATGTGGCATAAAGAAAGAATCAGAATATGACTAATTTTTTGTCTCTAGTATGTAATTCCTTCTGGTCTTTTTTCATTACTTGCTTCCCTTTGCCACTTTTAAATGCTTTAGAAATTACTGCTTTAGTCTCACAGCCATATAAAACAACTCCTTTCCGTCAGTTCTTTCCTTTAGCACTCTTACTATTAGGTCTGTATTTTCCTTTGTACTTCCGACTGATTACCAGTTATGAGCATGCCACAATGTATGTTAGTTGCTGATTACTGTAATGTACTTAGTAGCTTAACTGCTCAATATTAGTCTTTCCTGAATATGGAGCTGTACAGCTAGTAAACTGTATTTCACACACTACTAAAGGTAATGGGAATTCGGATCAGCTTTGTGGTGCCCTACTTCAAAGTAGTTCAAATACCTCTTATTTCCTTGATTCCCTCTTAATCTTTGTTCCTCTTATTCCACAAGAATTATCACAGTTCTACTGTATCACCTGCTTTGATACATGAGGTGTTATCTTCAGCACAGTCCTTGAAGTCTTCTCTTCTTCCACTGGAAGCAGAAGGAAAAAACTGTTTTCATGCTGAACATTATTTTCTTTGTTTTTTGTTTTGGTTTTTCCACAGTCTGTTATCCTAGAATAAAAACACCCCTTCAGAGGCTGATGATTACAGCTACCTCTCTTTTCCCCCTGCAAAATGTTACTGTAGCATCTTTTTCACTTTTTCTTGATGACTTCCTTCGAAAGGTATGCAGTACTGTAGCTGCAGTAGGCTGTGTGTTAGGTTATGCCACTTGAATATGAGCTTTAGCCTTCACCGCTGCCAATCTCATAGTAGTAATTCTTTTTGGTACTGCTACAAGAATGCATTGTTAGTAATTTATTTTTATACATAAAGATTTAAACTTTCTGATCTTTAGCATTCAAGCATCCTAAATGACTTGCATGCTCTTGGAACTAGCTCACATCTGTTCTGATCCAGCACTGCCTTGCTCTGAGATCAGTAAATGTGTTCCTTGTTCCCACCAACATATATGAATACCCATCCTAGTTTTCTCTATTATTGTTTTTGCTTTATCATTGACTTCTGTTGTATGTCATAGTATAACATTTTATAGCCAGCTACAGGGCAAGGGGGAATGGCTTTAAGCTGACAGAGGAGAGATTTAGATTAGGTATTAGGAAGAAGTTTTTCCCTGTGAGGGTGGTGAGACACTGGCACAGGTTGCCTGGAGAAGCTGTGGCTGCCCCATCCCTGGAAGTGTTCAAGGTCAGGTTAGACGGGGTTCTGAGCAACCTGGTCCAATGGAAGGTGTCCCTGCTCATGGCAGGGGGTTGGAACTGGATGAGCTTTAAGGTCCCATCCAACCAAAACCATTCTGTGATATAGTTGCTGCTTAATCTGCACACACATTGGGGATGGATGTGCTTAAATGCAGGCCCTGAAGTCTCAGCTGCACATATGGAGAGGATCCTGGGCTATATGTGTGATATTGTGTACTAAAGCAGACGGGCTTTTGCCTACGGCACATGTAGTACCAATGGGTGTTGTCATATTAAAATTAATCTGCTGGTCTTCACAATTAATTGCATTAGAGTGAAATTTGTATTTTTAAGCAAGGTATAAAGGATCTTTTTTATAAGGACTTCTGGTCATATTTGCCTTCTCAGAAACATGGACCTCAACTTGCTTTTCCAGCTGCAGGCAGAGTCTGCAGCAGCTCAAAGTCATTGTGCAGCATTCCAAATAACTTCAGACAAGGGATGAGCTACTTCTTTCTCCAGTAGTGTTGCTCAGATCTGGAAGTTGTTTTG
Source organism: Coracopsis vasa (assembly GCA_026283785.1). NCBI lineage: Eukaryota > Metazoa > Chordata > Aves > Psittaciformes > Psittacidae > Coracopsis > Coracopsis vasa. The sequence continues at coordinate 8,347 of JANHGB010014065.1, read as the reverse complement.
GTTTTCAGACAACTGTAGATCTGGACTAAGTCTGGGCATCCCCATTTTATGCTGTCTCTTTGTTACTGTCAGAACTCATTATGTACGTATGCCAGGCAGTACATGTCGCACGCGTGCTAAGTAACTTTATTTTTTGCACAGTGACTCTCCCAAGGAGATGCTGTCATCTCTGCTGCATTATCATTTCTTTGTCATTAGTGGTTTCTGCTGCTTACTGCAAGTGAGACATCACATTGTTTTGCTGGTTATGCGAGTCTCGCTCTGGTCAGGGATATACAATTCTTATGCGCTTGCAGGTTTGGGTTTGCTTTTTATCCTTTGAGACCTTTTTTCCCCTCCTATATCCTGTGTTTACCGTCTGCATTTTAATGATACATTTCAAGTACTTTTATATATATAAAAGTATAACCCCTTTATAACTCCTTTAACTGTATTTTCAACTCAGTTAATTGTATGAAGTTCACTTTCTGTAGTAATACACAAAGTGGTTGCAGTCTTTTTGTTCTTCTACAGCCACAGCAGAAAAAATCATCAGTTTCCAGATGACTTTCATTTTCCTTCCTAAGCCATTTTAATGTAATTCTGCATTCCAATGCTCTCTTGGTACTAAAGCTTTTTATGCTGTGGTGTATTTTTAACTAATGATGTGTCACTGTACCAGCTTGGATTCTCTTGTATCTATTCTGTAAACAACTAAAGTCCCTTTTAAGGGGGAGGAGGAGGAAAAGAAACAGTGCCAAAGAGTTGCAAGTTGTGTTTGTCTTCATGCAAGCAAAACAGATCAGACTGGCCTAGGACCAAATTAATTAAATGTTCCATTTAGTGGAAGATGTCAGTTTGGAATAGATAATGCTTTCCATCCGAAGTGCTTCGCTGGTAGAGAATAACGTCTCTGTGTGAGCAAGCGGCTTCTGAATGTTACACAAATGTCAAAGCTCTCAGAAAAGTTTTAGGGCTGAGACTTTGCTGGTGAATGTTACCTCCCAGCAGGTTTTGCAGCTCCAACTATTCCATTAAGAGGGGCATCCTCAGCAGAGTGCTTAGGGGGTTACAGGAGCCAGAAGGGCGAAAGCATTATGGCGTCAAAGGCAAACTCAGTTATTCTTGTTAGTGGATTGCAGTGCTAGGTCCACGAGGAGCAGGAGAATGTGTGGGTTTAGTGGACAAGAGTAGATCTTACATTTGTATTTAATGAAGTGGTAATTGTGACATACAATGAGGAGAGAAGAGTAAACCTTCTGGGATTAAGTTTGAGAAAGGATTTGGGGAAAATGACTTCCCCAAAGAAAAGCAATACATTGACAAGAAGACCCTTTTCTTAGCCAAGTTGGGAGGGGGGGAGGAGAAGGAGGAAACTGGAATGCTTTCCTATTTATGATTTTTTGCAGCAGTTGAATATAGTTGTAGCTTCTGAAATTTTATATATTTACCTGGAATATGTGTTCTTAGGTTGCAGAAATGTTATTTCACCTACTGTAGATTAGGTAACTTTAATAACCATTTACTGATGTAATACTGCCCTCTGCTTAAAGAATTCCAAACTTCATTGCCTGGTTGTACACTTAAAACAAAATATACCTGAACTAAAAGTGTGTGTATTTTTATCCAGGATTTTGGATCATTTTAATTTGGAAGACTAGATGCTTAGTATTTGTGGGATGCAAAATGTGAGCACTGACTAGATCAACTATATTGCAGGTGGATCCTGTTACCCATCTGGTGTTGTGGGATTCTTCTCATGGTTATAAAAATAATGTGAAGTTTTGTGTTGTTCTGCGCTAAAATGTTTATGTAATTTTTAGGGCTTTTTTTATATGAGAGTCTTGCCTAGAGAGGTTGTTAGGTGAAAGAATGAGGCTAATTTACCTATCAGTGAAATATCAAAGTTTCTCATTTTGATTCATTGCTTAAAATACGAATATGAAAAATTATTTGCTTGTTATATGAACAGACAAGGCCAGGTTGAACAGAGCCTTGGGTGACATGGTTTAGTGGGAGATGTCCCTGCCCATGGCAGGGGGGTTGGAACTTGATGATCTTAAGGTCCTTTCCAGCCCTAACTGTTCTATGATTCTGTGATTTATTTCTGGAATGGCAATACATATTCTTCCTACTGTCTTTATAGGAAGGATACATTTAAATCCATTATTATTACAGAGACAGGTACTAACTGTAACTCAGAGCTCACTGAGTGTCCAGAAATACAGACTGTGGAGAAAAGGACATAGTCTTGACACTTGACAAGTCTTGACACTTACTGGCATCTCTGCCTCGGAAAGAGATAGATTTCTGACTTTGGTGGAGAAATGGAGAAGCTGTAGTAGCAGACAGGCGAAAAATAAATAAGTAATGGCCCTAAGGCAACTAGTGTTGTCTCAGTGGCGAAGGCAAACTTTGGTAGGGAAAGAATAGATTCAAAGTAGAATTTACACATAGCCAGTTATAATAAGTAATGGAGAGAGGCAGTGGGGTAGCCCTGTATGTTAGGGAGTGTTTTAACTGTCTAGAACTTAATGATGGTGACAATAGGGTTGAGCGTTTATGGGTCAAATAGGAGACAAGTGCTTGAGGAGCTTCTTTGCTTTCATCTGACCAGCTGGTAAATTTATTCAGCTGGGGCCCCTCTCACCTTTTAGTCCGGAAATTATCATGAGAAAATCATGAGAAATCATGAATTATCATGAGAAATTCAGTGTCTCAGTTTTCTGATGTTCATTACATGAAAGTTGTTCTTGAATCTGTGATATCAAGTCCACAGAACTAGTCATTACCACAGTATCTAACTTATATGAAAGTGGCTCATATAGAGTTAAATATTCCCTAAAATTATGTGCCTTCTGGTGTGGGTAGATGGAGCTTGCCCCTCAACCCTTGCAGGTGGATCTTATTGTCATATCTGACGAAGCAGCTGCCAGAGCTAGATATTAAAAACCGCTGAAGACTGCTTGTGGGTCAGCCACGAACTCATTTGCAGTCTGCAGTGCTGTGGGTGAAGCATCATTTTTAGCTTCATTTTCATAGTGAAGAAAGGTGAGGAGGTTTGGAACAGAAATGCTTTGTGATTCTTAAATTTGAATGCCTTGAACACAAGACTGAAGAGCGGCGTGCGCCCTCATCCTATCCCAAACTGACTGTGCTGCACAAAGGTGGATTGTATCAATGGGCCCAGCTCAAGGAGGGCAGTGTACTGCTCTGAAGAGCTCAGGAGTTTTTGTGCTCTTTTCCAATTAGAGCTAACCTCATCCGCACAGCCCACTCCTGTGGGCACCAGAGGCCATGCAGTGCTTCCTCCCATTTCTCCCAGTCAAGTAGGCTGCTGTCTCTTAAGAGGGACATAGGGACTGCACAGACAATGCAGAGACGAGGCGGAATTGTGTGCATTTGTCTTAGTCTCCTTAGCAAAGCTTTGCTCTGTGGTTAAGGAGAGTTTTCTGTTCTGCTGTAAGAAATCTTTGTCTGGAGATGTGGTGGCTGGTAGCGGTTCATGCAAGCAGGAAGAAGGAAATTGTGGTACATTTGTTCAGGGGAAAGCTTTGGTGTATGTACTGATGATCGCAAAGCATTCCAGACAGCTGCTGGCATTATTTCCTGTTTGGGTTCAGTATGCGGGAAAGAGCATCTCATAGTGACGGGGACGTACTCGCGTTTCTGGTTCCCAGAAAGGCACAAAACTCAGGGATAATTATTTCCCTCAATCATTTGGATGAGGGATGACTTCCTGTGTGACCACTATCTATGACCTGCTCTATTCCAGCTAGAAAATTATTTTAATTGTAGCCACATCCACAATTAGTTTAAATTGATACTAGTACAATTTTGTAATTAAGCTGGGCTGGAGTTGTACCAGTTGTTTTCTGGTTTGGATTGAAAGTGTTTAATGGAAAGGCAAAATAGGTCCAGTTAATTCAGACTGAGACCGTTGTTCTGCAGGAATTAATCTTCTCCGTGGCAGTATTTTCTTTTACTTTTCCTTTCTCCTATGGCTAGAGATAAGGGCAAGTTTCAAAAGCAACTGCAAAGTTAATGCTTTTCAGTCGTGTACATCGCGTTTCCGTTAGCCAATTGCATGTCTCCCAGTGCAATCGAAGCTATTTGGTCTGTAGCAGTCACTGCACAATTACCACAGCTATCTCCTGTTCCAGCTCTGGGCAGATCGAGGTTCATAAGAGAATATCAGATACCACTGGGAAGTAGCTGCACGTCAGGAAACCGCCGTGTTCATGGGCAGCTGCCATCCCCAGGGCCCAAGGCAGTGTTTGCAAAGCAAAGCTGTAGAGATCAGTTCCTTCCAATACCCCAGTATGCCACGGCTGGGATATTACATTGCAAGTATTTAATGTTGTAGTGCAACAGTAAAAAACATTCAGGTTAAAAGTGAAAAATAATACATCTCATTGAAAGTATGAGGGACGTTAAGATAGAGAAAATGCAGTTATTTATTTTGGAATTTCATTAGGACAGGAAACCTAACTTCATCATCCTTGCAAAAAGCACCTGGTCACATTAATGACCAATGCTGAAGCACAGGACTGTCAAGGTTGGGGGGGAGCATAAATTGTTATTACTATTATTATTATCATCATTGTTGTTGTTGTGTGATTATTTACTTTAGTTTCTGATGTGCATTGAAAATGAAATCTTTAAAAAATAATAATTTTTCAAATGAAAATTATTTGATCTGAGAGTAGCTGTTGCTTTGATGATAAGAGTATCCACTAGACTTGTAGAAGCCTGGGATAAAACCAAACATCCTGGCCAGTTCCTGAGCACACAGCTTAGGACCTGGTGTCAGAGACACAGGGTTTAGAATTTTTGCTTGATAGGTAAGGCTTCCCAGGTGTCTGAGGAGGATTCAGTGCCAGCTTCTCCTCCATTTTCAGGTGACTCAAGTGGCAACTCTTAGAGATCCTCTTAACTGAATAGATTTGAGAAAAGAAAAATAGCAAATTAGAAGGGAATTATTTCCTGTCCACTATTGTGTCATTGGTTGTATTGGTCTTAATAATTGTGGATTTTACTAAAAAAATGTCCATCTGCATCCAGACCTTTATCCTTTCAACTGTAGTTCACTCTAATACTTTGCTACTTGGAAACATCCATATTTAAAGAGCTGGCAGCTAAAAGTGAAATTATGTTGCCCTACATACATTAGCTGTTGAGGGTTGCTTTTTTTTGTTTGTTTTAATGATGCCCAATAAAGGGCTTCCTACTGTTCAAGTGTTGCAAGAAATTCATCCTGAAAATGAAACCAAATGATTAACAAGTATTTTTAGCTTCATAAAATGGGCCTCGTACAGCTTGCACAGAACGGTTTGGGCATTGCCATGTATTATCCCAATTTTTAGTTCAATATGAGTTGGAGATTCAGCATATGAATCTAGGCTTCCTTCCTGATCCCCTGAGATGAAAATGAAATGTGTATTTCTTGCAGCACGGTTTCAGCAGGGAGTCTCTATTTTGTCAGGTCAGTGCGCTCTGGTGTTACATTTTGTTAAGCAGCATAATGATGTGATTGCCTCCTATGATGAAGTGCATGCTGAGTGCTGGAAATTTGGAAAATAAATGTTCATCTGGAGCTTGGGAAGTTGCTGGACTGAAAATGAGAATAAATGCAAATAACACATTTGCTTCGGTTGTATTTTCTGCTCTCGGAGCAGTAGATGCCTGAGCCCCTGAAGCCAGTCCTGCTATATTTATAGTGTCCTGTCTGTTGAGAGTTTTCAATTCTTTGCCTTTTTGTTTGTCTTCTCCATTTGTTCACTTACATGCACTAAATCAGTATGAGAACTAGTAGAAACCTACCTGGGCTGTTAGCATAATTATCCTGCGCATAAAGGGTTTTCCCTCATTATTTCCTCTGCTTTTTTAGTCAAAAGCCTAATGATGGTTGTGTGTGGACAATTCTGCCTGTGAAGCTCTATGGAAAAAATAATATAAGAGTAAACATTGCTGTGGGAACATGGCATTCAGGGGACATGTAACAGTATGATGAGTGGCTATAGATGTTGGACAAGAGACAACAATCAAAGGCTCTAAAACTATGTGCTAAAATTTGGCTTTAGTTTTGTTGCAGCACATGAGGGTCCTCATCACAGCTGCTGGCCCATACCATAATGTTAACTGGGCAGTTCCCAGTATCTGAATCACACTAACAAGTTTGGAAATGGGGGGAGCATCAAAAAGTTTTCATGACCTTTTTGATGAGACTAGTTATGGTATCTCAGCATGTCTTAGTATGAGCTCTATAATTTGGATGCCATAAATTCTCTATTGCTTTACATTTTCAAAGCCCCACTAGATCAATACCATTTGCTGTCTTTCTCTAGTAGAGCTATAGGAGTAATCGATTTGGGGAAGGCATTGCTAACCAAAATGGGGAGAAAAAAAGGGGAAAAAACCAAACCATCAATAGCAACAAAAAAACCCAACCCTAACCTTTGTTTTGTCCGAAGTGTTTCATTCTGTTGTATTTTTAAGCCTTCTTACTACATTTAGATATATTTAGAAATCATGGAGCATTTCAAAACATAAAACAGTAAAGCTGTTGGTGAAATGCTTTCCTTTCAAGAGAAGCTTTGTAAGGGCAAACAGATTAGCTTTACTTGTTTGCTTTTTTTTTCCAGTATTGTTAATCAAATTTGGCAAGATACAGTTGTTAAGATAAACTTAATTTAAACAAACAAACAAAACTCACTTGTGTTTCTCAGGGCCCTGAATATAAGTTGCACTCCACAGGGGATATGCTTGGGAAGTATTTGGAGGTCGCTGTCTTTTAACTTTATCTCAAAGTTTTAAAACCAAAATATTTCTTTGTGCCAAATAGTTCTTTTAATTGAAGTCTGTGGGAACTGAGTGATTCAGCAGCCACTTTTACTAGATTTATTTGACAGTCAGGGCAGGGTTAGTTAATATTTTAACAACGACAGTCTTCAAATACCTTCTCACATCCCCGGTGTTTCATTGTGAGTCTAGAGTTTAAAAAAACCAGAATCCTAGAAAGGTGTACGTGTTTCACTTGATGGCCTAGTACCACACCCATAAGCATGTGAACAAAGAAGTGTGTAAATACTTCCCCTCCTTTCTTTAGGAAGATAAATGAACTTGTCTTTTAGGATTTCCTTTATTGACCCCTCCCCGATTTTCTCTTGGTTCATCTTTAGAAAGATGTTCTCATGACATTTGCCTTCTTGCCCTCGTGGGAAAACCTTATAGAGTTAGAGATTTCCAATTGCTGTGAGAAATGAATGTACACAGAGAACTGGTGAAAATGATCTCTCAATTGATTATTTAAATTTTGTGTTCCCTAGAGGTTAGAGGTATGTCTTATTCTGAGATATCGCTGTCCATAGCCCATACCACCCCTATGACGTCTGTAACATGTCTGTTTTCACGCCTCATAATTTATCTCAGTAATCTGTGCGAGAAATAAATTAGCTGATAGCTTTTGTAGATGGCAAAGTGCTTAGGTATACGGATGGAAACCTGCTGATGTTTCTACAGTACATGACTTCCCGCTTGCATAGGGCCTGTAACAACCTTCCCAACATGATTTCTAGTCCTGAATCTCAATTCCCCACACTCCTCTGCTCCTTGCTGTGGAATTGGACAACCTTCCTGAGCATCTTGGAACTGTGTCTCTTTGAACAGAGAGAAGAGTTGAAGAAAAATAGGCTTTCTGTCCCTCTGCAGAGCCCATGTTCTCAATGCACTTGTAAAATTCCATCTTCCCAAAGAGGAGGAGATTCATTAAATCTCAGTTGTTCAAATAACTCTTTCTCATCTGATGCCATTACTCCTGTTGGAAACCTAGCCATGGAGTCTGTGAGCTGAAATGTTGACAGAGAATTATTCTCACATCTTTTCACATAATGGATATGTTCAGGTTTTCTCATTCTATCCTGCCTTTTTTTTTCCCCAGTAGCTAGGAGAACTTTTAGTTCTGTTGCACAGCTTAATCAAGTAGAACTAACTAAATTTTAGCGTTTGACAGAAGAGACGGCAATTCCGATTTCATCTCAATCTCAGTCTTTCATGCTGTATGGTAGGTAGTGAAGTGTAGACACCAGGCATGTTTTCAGAAAGCACTTTACTGATTACAGTGGTGCTGAGACCACTTCTGTGCTCTGCAGAAAAATGATTAGTGTGTGCTTACTCATCTGGTCAGGTTTTGTCTCTTTTTTAACAAAAAAAAGCAGTGATAGGCACTTTGTGGGCTGGAAACATTGAAAACATTTTGGCTGTAACTATGGCTGATGGCCTCTGTTATGTGATGGATGGTTTAATAGGTTTGTCTTGCAAATAGTCTATCGCACAAATTACACCTTGTATTCTCTCATGCTCATACAGC